>JACJUY010000771.1:112762-138717 GCA_014220935.1 Platorchestia sp. MABIK
GAACTCGTCTGGAGTACCTTCAAGAGCCACGTGAAACGCAATCTCAGAGAGCGAATGGATTATTTAGTGAATGTAACAGCAAATAATGGACTTTCAATAGCTGAACAAAGAATGAGAGAATTGGAAGTAATTGCAAGAGATGCAATTGAACATATCACTCCAAATATGTTACTCGCCTTCACTAACAGAGTAGAAAAATGTTATCCAGCGTCTACAAGGAGAGAATACTTAAAGGTGTGTGCCCTAATCTTCCAATAACTACTTATAATAAATAAGTTTCTCTTGTTACATTATTTAACTTTTATGCCAAATATTTACAAGTATATATTTTAGCTTTCACCTATCTTTGGGTTGTGACTATGGAAATGATTTAAAAGCATGATTTATATATGACATGGTATTGTTTACATGGGAATTATAATTATAATTATAATATATGGTATACCACTATTGCAGATTTTCTCATTCATCCCCATAGCTACAGAAAATATGAACAATTTTTATTATTAATTTATACTATCACGAGGAAATACAAATTCACTAGGAAGGAAATTCAATTTCAATACGAGGAAATTCAATATCAATAGGAGGAAATTCAATATCAATAGGAGGAAATTCAATTTCACTAGGAGGAAATTCAATTTCACTAGGAGGAAATTGGATTGGAAATGGTATAGTTAACTATTCTGTTTGTCTGAACACGTGCATGAAACGTAAAAAGTTCTTTCACAATAAGATTGTTAATGCCATTATGCAAGAAATTTTGAAAACGTTTGAAAAGTTAGTACTTGCAGCTTGAGTCTATTACTTTTTTATGCCGCAGCGTAATTTGAACGAAAATTTTAATCATCAATTCGTATGATTAACTTACAGAGCGTGAGAAAACTGCTCATAGAGTTCGCAGGTAATTATTTCATAAGCACACGAATACTAAAACCTAAACTTCGAATGTCTATACAACGTACTCGGCTTCTTCATTTGGGAGCAGAAGGATTCAAAGAATAAAATTTTGTTCATTACTGTGAAATCGCAGCTTCCTCGTCTAGATTTGTTATGTCTGTGAATATACATATCATGTTTTCCTACTCACACAAAAAAAACATCTATGGAACGGTAAAAACCATCCAACCTTGGAAACTATTCTATTGAAGTTCATGGCTCACGGTATGTCTGACTTGGTTTGAAAATTTTCGAATTTTCATTTTATTTGTAGGTCATAAAATGCATAGCATTTCGTTTCATAAAACGATTCGTGCTCGAAACTTGAACAATCTAGCCAATACATTCCTGCCAGCGTTAAATTCAATAGTGAATATGTGTTCACAATTCCTTAAACTCAATAAGTAAAGAATGCAATTTCCTGCCGTCAATTTTTTACGAGCGGTTTCTACTGGCAGTAGTAGTCTGGTGTGAAAAGTGAAGTAAAGAAAATCCCGACTTCTAGATGAGGCGTCCTTATTGGCATTCCTTATGCTCGAAAATGAATTTGGATTCTTTTCCCAATGGAAATCCAAAAAGAGATTGATTGAATTTCCTAAAATCAAGCTGGCTAGAATGTTGGAGGACATTCCGACTTCACAATTATTTCTTTGAGGCCGCGTACATTCTGACATTCATATTACGACGGCTACTTCTCTGCAGGAATCAATATGAAATCATTTGAATACGTAACTAAGCTTGATCGAGGCAGCACAAATGCTTATTTAGAATTGAGAACTAAAATGTTTTGACAATTTTGTTTTTTTGTTTGGTTCTTTAAAATAATTTGAAAAATTTGTATTCGCAATCCGTAGAATTTAAAGTGCATAAGACTTTACAGCAGTCGCATACTCCTGAGTACGATTTAATTTAATTCATTTTTCCTTGGAGACCTGCTGAATATTCCAGTAACTTCTCGAGTAGTAGCCTCATGTACAGCAGCATTCTGAGCTTTCTTCATAATTATGTCATGGTCTTGAACTGCTCGCAGGGACGGCGGTCTGGGAATTAATTCTGAGATCTGTTCTGGCCAGCAAAGTTCCTGGAGGAATAACTACCGGAAGAATTTTTGCGGAAGGAATGGTTTCTCAAAGAATGGTTACTATAAATAATTGATACTAGAGCAACAGTTGCTATAAAGATGGTTCTTAGAAAAGTAGCTACTGTAGAAGAATGACTATTAGAGGAATGGTTACTAAAGGAATGCTTACTTTGAGAATGATTGCCAGAAAAATGACTATTGAAGGGAAATTACTTGAAGAATAATTGTAAAAGAAATATTTACTACATCAATGAATTGAAACAAGATGAATGGTTACAAAAGATGGGTTAGTGGAGTTTCAGCTGCGAGGAAATTCATGGACGGCTTCATCAGTTGCGTATTCGTTAATTTAATGGATAGTTCGTCGTCTAAAAATCCCCGTGAAGAGTTTCAGTAAATACGATACGAAGAGTTTCAACAGCTTTTCATAAATTTCAAAAAACAAATTCGATTCTTTTCTAGCAGAAGCAAACAAATAGAATATTTATTCTAGAGAGTTCCTCATTAACGTTGGGAAATGTTACAAGTGATTATTTAAAATAAAGCCCATGTAATTACGACAGCATTCATTGACTCTATTTTCAATTCGCCCCTAAAAATGAACATACATGAATTACTTTTTTCTCTGAATCCCAGAATTCGCCTGCAATACGCCCGTCCGTCGCGACCACCGCTCAGCCCTGAATGGAGCGACAAGAATATCTCGCAGCAAATGGAGCAGCCTTACTAGTGAGCTGCGCATCGAGCTGCCGCGCTGGGAAGCCTCGCATGACCCCGCGCTGCTCCGGCAGATGTGGCGCGACTGGGGCGCTTCCGAGTATCTTTCTGGAGCGCGTTCGGGAGCGAAATTTGTATCTTTCTGGTGCGCATTCGGGAGTGACATTTCTTCTCTCATTAAGAATTAAATTTTACCGCAGGAAAGTGGTGTTTAAAAAGGTTTTCAATATCCCGGGACATCTTGCTCGTAGGTATTAACGATGTCGCCGATTCGGTGCAACAGCTCTACTGTGTATTTCCATATTTTGGCGATTTTACGAGAAAGATGTCCCGGGATATTGAAAACCTTTTAAATACCACTTTCCTGCGGTAAAATTAAATGCGATCACTGTGAATCTACTGAGAATTGGCTCTTTCTTTCGGTACAAAGATAGGATTCCTAAGCGGATGCGGGCATCCCTAGTATATAAATTCAGTTGCGTACAGTGTACGTCTGTCTACGTCGGCATGACGACGCAGCCTTTTTACGTCAGGATCGCCCAGCACCGTGGAGTTAGCTTTCGTACCGGGAGACCTTTAGCTCAACCTCCTCATTCATCAATCCGCCTTCATACCGAACAGTGTGGCAGTCGTATTTCCGAGGACAATTTATCTATTTTATGCTCAGCACCTAACGAGTTAGATTTGCGCATTTTAGAATCCCTTCACATTGCAAAAGAGAAGCCGCTTTTAAATAATGCTAATAGTTCATACCCTTTAGAAATTTTTTGTATATATTTTTTTCTCTCCCCCTACTTTTGTCATGAACTAACCACTTTTGGTTTTTATTTTTTTTCAGACTTTCTGAAGATGGAGCTGGTCTCCGAAACGTTTAAAATTGACTAATTCAGATATTTTATACTTAGCTTCGTAATTTCATATTAAACATGATACCTATCCGTGCTGTGTTCTTCGTCTTTAAATTCCTAATGATAGTCCGACTAAGGAGTGTAAATTTTACGTTCTTCTCTCATGTGTCAATGTTCTGAGAGTACGCGCAATGTACGCCAACAGTGTTCAAATTGGCGCGTGAGGGACCTTCGAGCCCCATTGAAGAGCTGCTCGGTTGTTGTAAGAGAGTAGAGTTTTAGTGTCAGGTTTCAGGAATTGATTGGCGAAAACCATAGTAGGGAATTTAGTTCCAGTCAAAGTCTGTGTGAATTCAAAACTACTCAATGCTCATTATTTACAAAAACATTGTTATTTATGTTATAATATGATTTGTTATATTATTTTTACCACCAAGTTAACATGGTTATGAGTACTATGTCACTCGGAGCGAGTTGGTTGAAAGGCTACTGTTGTTCAACGAACATACGCACAATAATGAACAAATATTTTCATCCTTGTTGTTTTCATCTTACTTGTTAATTGTAATGAAACTTTAGCGAAAGCGAAGCAAAAAACAGCATTACCCAGAAGTTGAAGGTAGTACTACGCCAAGGGAAGAGAGAAAAGAATGTGAATCGCCTCGTGTATTGGGCAATCGAGAGTAGCTTTGAAGAGTGAAGGATGAGAATGCTTCCTTAAACCAACTTTGTGGGTAGAATTGGAGTTTGATATATGAGTAATTTAAATTCAAAGCCAAATGAAGGTGTTTACAAAACTATAAGACAAGGGTAATAGAGATGCTTATAAAATCTAGGTGTTGACGAGAAAGTACATCGGAGGTTGTACGAGGGATGCTAGCTAGAACGCGGGACACCGCTCGGGTGGCCTGAACCAGAGGGTGCAGACCATTTAAACTGCGCCGGGGAGTGGGAGGCCTTCTTCACAGTTAAGCTTCTGCCAGTGGCGTGCACGAACGTTGTACTAACCGACGAGATGTAGAACGAATTGGTCAAACGGGAGGTACGCAATTAGTTAAAACTATTAAGTATTTGGTTTAGTGAGGGAATAGAACGAAATAAATATTTCGTGCATTATTGGGGAGATGTCAATTGTTACTGTAACCAACCGGTGACAGTGACTACGCCATTTCGAATTATTTCAAGTTCAAGCTCTCAGTTAATTCACTCTATTTCTCATTAACTTTCATCAATGCGGGAACGACTTCATCTTCAGTCGCAATTGAGCTGATTTCGAAGGGAAAACAGGAATAAAAAAAAATTAATTAAGTTCTCTAACATATTAGAATATTTGTTTTAAATCAAACGCACATTTCAGTAAAAACAGTGAGTCTAAAGATTAAATTTTATGTATTCTTATCAATGAATTTATTGATTGCAGGGGAGTAAGTTATGCATGAATAAGCAATAACGAGGAAACATTGTTCGCAGGAGGGATGGGTATACCGCAAGAAGTGCCACAATGAGTACAGCAAGATACGTCGAGAAAACGATACAAATATTCGGCAAAAATTCAAAAGCAGCAAGTTTTAGCAGACGTTATCACTGTGTGGTCGATGACGATGGAGAAGCTACAAAACAGTACGAAATAGGAGATTTAAAAATCAAAAGTAATCTCTCAGGAGCAACGAGGAGGGAGCGAAGACGAAGGAGACGTCTGGCAGAGGCAGCAACGGGGCGAGCGAAGCGTGCAAGTAGGAGTGTTTTGATGAGTAAAGTGCCAGTGAAATAATTGAATTTTTTTTAAGATTAGTCATAGAAAATGTGGTATTCCAGAGGCTAAGCGAGAAAATGTGACAGATAAATATCCAAGTTTTGCATTCAGTAAAATGCAGCGAGCCTTCCGTGCAGCATGGCAGGCCTTCCTCTTCAGTGTGTGCCTGGTGTTCAAATTAAAATGTGGTGATCTAAGTTTTACATCTCCAATTTCTAAATTGTGCTGTGTTCANTATACCCATGCAGATCAAGCAAATGCAGAGTAGGAAGCGCTCTCTATTTCTTATTTTTTCCATCTTTTATTCCCTTTTTTCTGTGATCTAACTTTTTCACTTCTTCCTCTTTCATTATCGAGGGTTTAAATCCCCTCTTCGTTGCCTGACGCTCTCTTTACACCAGTAACGAGGGCACAGCGTAATTTTTCTCTATCTCACTCGCTAAGCTAAACTTTGATCTTTTCCACTTCCTGGAAGGCCTTGTCAGGGAAAAAATTTCATAAGCTTCGGCAACCTTCACGCAGATCTATTGCTGCGTCGTTAATCTCTGCCTCACGAAGTCACTGAACTGTCGTCAGTCAGTTATTTCAACAAAACTGGGTACAATGTAAAAATAACAGAACAACTACAGAAGATATCAACATTCTTGTGAGTATACATATTTGTACTCATAATTAAATAACTGTAGAAAAATTATCGCAGCTGTACTTCAACGTTGTTGTCCAGTAACGTGATGTGTGAAACGTGAATAATCCATATACATTTTTAGAAATTCGTTTGTGAAGGGCGTAGTAGTTTTCACTTACGTATAAGTTCATGTCACTAGTCTAACAGTATTCTTTAATGAAACTTTTTTGCCAAATAAGCAACATAAATGAGCTATAACAGACGTAGTTCGTCAACATGCTGCTCAAATTTTAAAATCTCTGAATTTCGAACGGTAAATTCTTAATTAGACGAATCATTAACGTAACCAGAGAATAATATTCAGTTAAAATTTACATTGAACAGAAGCTAATTTACCTATGTTAGCTTTTAGTACTTATGAAAAAATAAGTGGTCTTTCTCTGAATTGAGACTAGCATTTTGTTCAGCATACTTCATGGATATTGTCACGAATTCTTTTATAACTCGCTGTATTATTCAGCCCCAAGTCTCCCTCAGTGATAGCTGGAGAAAGCATCGAACGCCGACGTGATGAAGTGGGAAAGAAATGTTCAGTCTCTCCCTAGCGAAGTGTTTCACTGAACGCAGCATTGCAGAATTGAGCCCGTGCTAACTACTTCTGGTTAGGGTTACAAATTGAAGCACACACTGCTTTTTATTTGTAAATGCATATGTTTGCATGAAATAAGGGCCGAATCATTATTTGGTAATTTAGATTTTCGTGATAGCAATGAATCCTATGCGAAGAGAGTGCGCAACAGGCAAAAATAGATTCTTATATAAATGATCACATTTTCAACAAAGTGATCGATAACTTAAGATAGCACCAATAATTTATGAGTGGACATATGACAAACTTCTGTGCCCAACTTTGCCAATGTGTCACTAAATAGAAACGGGGTTGAACATCTATGTTTCAATACAATATGTAGAAAAAGTTTTAAAATGGAATTGTTTCAATGGTTTTGATTTGTTTCCGTAGTTATAGCCTCACTATCTAAAGTACGAAGCAACTTATTTGTTGCCTGCTCATACCTTTAGTTCAAGGCTTCCTGTATTGAATACCTGAAAAAGTGAAAATCTTTTAATTTTGAAAACTACTCCAAACTCAATTGTTCACGTAAGATGTGGTCTGAACGTTGTCCTGATATTGGGTTCCACTTAGTCTATTGAAAGCTACATGATTTGGTGAAGACAATTTAGGAGCCTCACAAACCTAAGCTCATAAAATTTTAGAATAACTCATTGAACTGTAAGATAAATTTCTCTTTCATGAACTATCCTTGTTTCTCAAGTTTTTCATCACTTGATTTGGATTTCTGCTGAAATTTTCAGACTTTGAAGAAATCGACACTAATCAACAATACTCGGCTACTTGACTACAAATTAAATTCAAAGTATGTTTGATACCTAGCGTTTTCTCAATGGAAATTGTTTCCAATCATACTACTTGATATTTACATAAATATTTATCTGTTCTTCAGGGTACGAAAGGCAAGTATTTATTACATTCAGTTAATCAAAATGAATCAACTCCTAACTGAAACATGAAACTTGACGAAGTAAAACACTAAATTAAAATTCATGCGGGAGAAATGATCTCCAAACAAAGATTCAAAGTTCTCACGGCTGCACCAGCGCTTAATCCAGGTAATGGTCTCCTCATCGCCGAGTTAATTGGCTTGGTTGAGTTGCAGTAGCGAGCTTCTTTAACGGCCCACCCTTCCTCCCGCTGATGAAGCACTTTACGAGAGAGAACTTTGCCAATTACTGATACAGAACTTCGCGTGTTCAGCTCCAAGGAAAATCTGGCGATACAAAGAATAAAATGCCTTGGGATTTGGAAAATTGCCTTTTCACTCTTTCTTCTCAGGTAGAACATGTGGTTGAATGACCTTCGTGAAAAGAGTGACCTCGTAGTTTCTGCATAAATTGAAACACATTTGAGACGAGGTACAGGGCTCTATACGAGATTATAATCATGGGAGCATTTTTCAACAATAACAAAAGACTTCAAGTGAAAAGCAAAGTAAATTTAATTATGATGAAAAAATTATTGAAAGTGATCATTTGCTAGCCACAAACCCTGTCAGATGCTGCCGGCGTGATCAGAGTAGGCCCCATGGCCGGTAGTACCTACGCTAGGCAGATAGTCATCGTATAAATAAATACGTTCACTCCACCGCTGTCGCCGCCTGCTCTGCAAATGTCTTATGTGAGGTAGCGCAGTTTTGCGCAGCCCCGCTACAGCCTCGTTGCTGCGGTGACTTGTCCTGCTGCAAACGTTACAGCCCAGCACTTGTCTGGCTCCGTTAAGCTGCGCAGACGGCATGGCAATTTTTTGCTGAACCTCTTACTTTGTTCCAAGAAAAAATTTCCCAAAAAAATCGAAAACAACTCAATGAAAATAAACGATGAAAACGATTATTTCAGCTAATTTAAGGTATGGCCGGATTGCATTATATGTTGAAATCATTCCAATAAAACTGAAAAACAATATTTCATTCACGAACTGCATTCTCGAGCCGTAATCAGAGCGTTTTAGGCTCCAAAGTCTGCTGCATGAAAGAATTTGTCTGTTGCCACTCGAGACATACCAATACCATGGCAACTGTACGGCGGAGGCACTCCTCTACCATCTTCTGAATAGAGATTCCGAAAATCCTCAGTCTTTTCCGAGATTCAGTTTGTTAGTAGAGTAAGTTGTATGCCAAGGAGTGAAATTTCTACGGTGTATTAATTTTATTAATTCGCCTTGAATTAAGAGAGTGGACTTTGCTTTTGTTCACCGGAGTGTAGGTCCTATGCTCAAATTAATTTATGAGGAGTATGGCAATAAAATATTGCATGTATTATTCAACATTCCAAAACCGATTTTGCCCATTTACACTTCAATTTCCTCTTCATCGGAAGTTATTCAACATTCACACCCCTCAATCATGCCATCGCTGCTCAATTTCAATCGAACGGAAATCTCTCTGAAAAATTATGTTACGTGAGGTACCTACCATCAGCACAGTAGTTTATGTACTGCCTGATGTCGTAAAAGTGAAATTCAAATGTTTGCCGTTTAGTGTGGTCTTCCGATTGAAGCGAAAATGACGTGATGTATCAAAAGAGACCAATTCTAAAATTGATTTATGATCCCAACAGCACGGATGGGCTTATGATGTCCACGTAAGGGCAATTAAATGAAAATCAATGCGTTGTTTTGTTTAATTGCATGTGATTCCTTAATTTATAAACTCACGACTTTCGAGGAAAGTTGTTGAAAAAATACTTTTGTTTCAGTTCTAGAATTTTTTAATAAAATTCTTCGGTTCGCTTAAAATATAAACTGTTCAAGTCAGGTTGTTTTATCGATAAGTTTTATGCCGATAAATGCCGGTGCTTGCGTGAGCTGCCTTATTTTTAGATGAATCATTTTGCCATGAAGGTTCTAAGCAAATCTTAGCGACCAGCCGCTCAGCAACCCTATTGAACGGTCTGAGGGTGGCACCTGCGTTCTGCGAACTGAGTGAGCACAACTGAAGTTATTTACAGACTAGGGACGATTGCATGCTAGTCGCTAGAACATTTGTGAGGCGGAAAAAATAATCTATTGTGTCGTTGTTCATAAGTATGATGTGTTACGGAGTTGGGGAAAGAAATGTATTTCAAGACTATCCCATTTGAGCTTCTCTACCTAGTCCAAAAGTGAGCGAAACGTAGTAACCAAAATCTCTTTCCAAGGCAACAGACAGTATTTAAAGTTTCCGGTAAAAATGAAGAAAACAGTTGACTTTTATTTCACCAGGTAACAGTGATTGAAGATTGAGATTGTCACGGCGCCTTATAAGCGCTCCTTACTGGTGTAAAGGCTCGTCCACACTATCAATCTTTCGGCCAAATCTTACTTTTTTCGGCAGTCCGCGAACACGAACACATGGAAAGCTGCCAGATTTCGGTGTGTTCGTGTTTTTGAAACTGTTGAGGGACTCCGAACACAAACTTTCGTAGAAACAGAGAACACTCGCTTGTTTATGTATTGTGGATGGTGTTTTTGCTCGTGAATTGCTTGGTTTCTACGTCTTTTTTTCCTATTTAATCAATTTTATAGTGTTTTTCTAGCGTATACGGTATATTGTAGTACCTAAATGGATATTGCATTTACTGAAATTAAGTACGTAACGTGAACAATATTTATTCGGCAATAACATGCTAAGTCAATAAGTTTAGATTTAATTGATGTTCACGCCGCCAAACACGTAGTATGGACACGATTCAGAAAAGTTAGCGTTTTTGTTCGCGTTTTTGCATGTTTGTGATTGGCAAAATGTTAGATAGTGTAGATGGGCCTCAGGGAGTGCGCCAGGCGATGAAGAGGGGATTTAAACCCTCGATGGGGAGAGAAAAAAAAATAAAAAATTTTGAGAGGAAACGTACACAGAAAGAGAAGGAAATAAAAATGAAAAGAACTAAGACATAACGAGCGTTCTTTCTACTCTGCACTCGCTTGATCAACTTAAGGATAATAACGACTCACTGAAAGATTACAAGCATTTATTTATAGGAAACACGTGAGTACTAAAAAAACATTGTGGATGAGCGCACGACCGCATAATGACTACAAGATACCCACTATGATTCACCGTCACAAGGTTGACAACAGCAGAACATGAGGTTTGAGATGCCATTTCTAGATCACCACAGAATAATTTCACCACCAAACACTCTCTGTCAAGGAATAGCTGCTATTCGCACCGTATGCTCTGTGTATTTTTATGCTCACATTATCGTGAGAGAACATCTTAGCACAGTCACTTGCGGTGAAGTGAGCGATTCCCGCTTCCTTGATGAATGCCGTAAATCAATGGCAGAAAGATGAAGGCACTGTCAGTAAGTACTGATGCTGAAGTATAGTATTAAGCACGAACTTTTTAAACGAGTCTAAAAGTAAGAATAACTCAAATGCAAATAATCAGCAGAAGTAATTTCCTAGTCGCTCGCACAGATATTTTTATCCGTTCGAAAGCAATCTGAAAATGTTTCCGCAATCAAATACGAGACCGCAAAACAAGCAATATTTTTCACTATTGGTAGCTTGGCAGGCAGAAAAGAATTTATCGACAGCGTGAACAATTGCGGCCATCCACTCGTTTTACCAAAGTTTGGACAATTGCGGTAATTCGAAGGCAATTCGCTTGCAATTATTCGAATAAATTAGCAAAGTCAGAGCTGGGGCCTCTAATTACGTTCGCTAGTAGGGATGAACTTTGATCGTTTCTCATCAGCAATTATGTCTCGCGCGCTATTCAAGGCGCGCAATTATGTATCGCATATCCGTGACAGCGGTGCTCCCGTGTATGTCAGCAGAAATTTCTGCTTGAATCCCATTCTTTTTTTTTCTTATAAATCAAATAAAAGAACGCAGCCTCTCTCAGTCCAACATTCAGTGATACGCACGTTCAAGAAACTTCGTGCATCTAAGAGTCTATGGTCGATATCAATGTTCCTCAAACACTAAAGTACAAAATTGAAGTGGATTATTCGTATTCATGAATAATTGAATGTGTGTCAAATGCATCATTTTCGTTTTTGTAGTCCTGAAGAAGGTTCTGGGAGGAAGACGATTTTGGTCACGTCCTGTAGCTTCCCTCAACTGACCCCAAACCCTTGTCCACCAAGTTACGGTAGGGCTTACTCTCGCGTCATCAGAATCCTAGCAAAATAGAAGCATTTTTTAAAATATTTTTTACTGGAACTTTTGAGTTGAGTGAATCATCTTGTTGCTCGCGAGGCAGGCGATAACTCAGCGAAGCCAGTGAACTTGTCCCCAACTTGGCGGTTTCTTCGTGTCAGCTGTCGGGAGTTGCTTATTGAGTGTCAGCGACTTGGCGAGCATGTGATAACTTGGCGCTGGGCTTCAGCTGGAGCTGCTGCTGCTCTTTCTGCCTTTGTTGGTGATCCTGATGCCGTTTCTGCTTTTGGTGGTGATCCTACAGCTGATGCTGTTGCTGCTTTTGGAGATGATCCTGCAGCTGATGCTGTTGCTGCTTTTGGTGGTGATTCTGCAGCTGATGCTGTTGCTGCTTTTGGTGGTGATCAGTCTGCCACTGCCCTCCGTTCTTCTGATATTCCTCCGATGTGAGCCTTTGTGCTGCTGCTGCTTTTTTACATCTGCTATTGATCTGGAATTTGCAAGGTTATTGTTATAGATTTAGATTTAGCATTACTACTGTTGTGTTAGAGTTGCAGTCTCAGAGTAAACTATTGTGCTGTATCAGCTCTCTGTTATTGACTTTGGGACAATAGCTCATGATGCTTCCCTCCTTTCTGTGATGATTAGCTCGTAACCCTGATTGATTTTTTAGTTCCCGTAGCTCTATTTGTGAAAGTTTTCACTGTGAGTATTTAAATGAAATTCCAAAACCTCAAACCCTGAATACCATGCACACAACAATCAAAGAAATCTTGTAAGAAGATATTAAAAAAGAATTATCTTCTTGATCCCTAACAAATCGATCAAACCTGACGGACAAGCTCCCCGTTTTCTTTAAAAAAATGTAATCAGCGAACTCTAAGCGAACATATTGAATCGATCGCTCGCAACTGGGCTAGTACTGCAGAACTGGAAGCAGACAAATGTCCCTGCAATTTCCAAAAAAGGGAACAGCAAGTACCCTGTAATTATCATCCTATCAGCCTAACATCTATCACCTATAAAACGAGGGAATGATTGCTCTAAGTCGGATTAACATGAGATCTCAGAATGAAGAATTTGATTGCAGAAAGCGCGAGTTCCTGGATGCGCAGCTGTCTCATGAAAAACAATCGCTTACTCGACTTCTTTGGAGAAGTCAACCGAGTCTTCAACGGTACGATTACTTCCTCGAAAGCCTCTTGATTACCTCTTAAATCTTAACTTTCAGAAAGCCTTCCATAAAGTTCCCCACGGAAAGCTTGTGGTCAGAGTGGAAGCCCATGGTGATCAGGGAAACTAATCTCGATGGATACGTAACTGGCTCACTAGTGTCTCAAATAACAGAGATTCAAGAACAACTTAGAGACTGGAGGCAAGTAACTTCACGGGTTCCTCAAGAAACGTTTTAGATTCGCTTCTCTACGTCATCTATCAACAACTTTGACCTCAGAATCATGAGTAAAGTTAATAAATTTACAGTTGAAACGAAACTTTGTCACACGGCATTCACTGAACGAAACAAAATTACTTTTCAGAAATTACTTCAACCAGACCCGAAAGAAGGAAGGAGGGATCGAAAGGATATTTAATTTTAAAGGAAAAGAATTAAGGAAAAATTCCAAACTAGTCCGGGCCAGGAATTTTTCCGTTTAAAATTATCATTATCAGTAACCAGCTATCAAAAAATGATGCTCCTGCCAGCAAGCTGAATGCGTTCAAAATCGTCTTAACCCTTACTGGGTCGACAATACCTCCGTGTTCTTGAGTACGAGGGTTAATCCACGCTGATTTGAAGAGAAAAACAATTTGCGTTATTCACTAGGTGTTGTCAAAAACAGCATTTCTTCATGCGATACAGTCACAATTCCATTGGTGATGCCTCATCTTATAGTAGCGTCATCATGGTGCATAAAAAGGATCTCAGCTTTAATGTTATTAATGAGACCAAGAAACTGTTGAATCATGAGACCACACGTTGCGCAACAGCCGCGCTTAGAGATATGTGTTAACATGGGAGTACTGGTGCATGCGCATGAAAATTGATAAATACAAATGTGTTTCGTCGGTTCCTATCGCGTGATTTGTGTCTGACGACTCGAGACTTGGAAACAACCCGTGAATTGACCCCATGACTCGTTTATGTTTCCATATTTAAATCGATTCTCTTCAATCTTTATTGCATTGGAGCTTTGCAAATTGAAAGCTAGTCGAGGTAGTTCCACGTAAAAAGTTGAGGTTCTCTCTATTAGGCTACAGCACAACTGCTTCAGCGTCTTTTGCGGTGAAGCTCGTGTAAAATAATTTTTGTGCTATGAAGTCACCTCAACCTCTAGATTTTCACTCATGATATTTTTTAAACAACTACATTAAAACATTCAATTTGTGGTAACTCCTAGGTAAATTATTCTAGGAAAAGAAGTGTACACATGAAAGCCTTCACATGCGTAAATATCCACGTAGCTGTCAGCAGCGACGGGAATGGTCTATACGAAACTAAGGTTGTACAAATGCGAGAAAACTGTGTTATGTTTTTTTTTCAGAGAAAGTAGTCATCCAATTGCTCGTAAAAGATTTGTTGGCATCAAAAAGTGAACCTCTGACAGCTGCGAACTCATTCAAATACATTTACTTTAGTACACAAGCTAACCTAGTTCCCAATATCTTTAAATGCCATGGTGAAATTTCTAATTTACTTGCCAGCAATGCTCTGTTATTGAATAACAACAGGCTTGAAATTAAGCATCGGACTTATTCAAAGTTAATCGATTAATAATAAAAAGAGAATGGATGGCTTACTCAAGCTCATTTTCTCATTAAAACATCAGTTTTCACAAAGCTCAATTTTAATGAGCGTGCTTCTCAATTGTAGAGTCACTTCACGCTGTTCATGACTTTTGTCTAAAGTAACTTAGAGACTTATCGCAAAGTTTTTCAATAAAAGTTCTGTTTACAGTTGTGTTTTTGCTCTTCTTGAGCAATAAATAATGTCCAATTTTATTTTATTTGTGAAGGTCTTTGAGTTCCAAAATTACCAAATTTTGATGAAACAAAGTGGAAGCAAATAGTTTCAGGTGCCCTTAATTGTACTGATAAATAAGTTGTCAGCGGGTTTTACAGTATTGATCAGTTTTAATGTTTATTTTAGCAGGCATAAACAGAATAAGAGTTCTTTGGAACAAAATAACTCAACAAAGATAACTTCCTTATTTGTTGATGCATCATCCTCACCAAATATCTCGATGCCTCTAGATGAAAACAGCCCGATTTTAAAGTAAATTAATCACTCAATTAAACGCCTAACTCCACATCGTTTTTGAAAAATACGGTGCGCAATTCATTCCGAAGTAATCGAATGAAATAAAAATCTACGGTCCCAAGTCTGAAGAGTCAACAACTCGATTGAAAGCAAAAAAGATTCGAGTCGAAAATGCTGAGTTGCCCCCTCGACAAACAATACAAATGGTCTCAAAGTAAACCAAAGTAATGAAATTATGAATTCGAATACAGTAATCTTCAAGCAAAAAAATCTCAGTAAAAACATGGAGATTTGCAATTCTGTTTTATTTCGCCAAGAATAACCATAATTTCAAAAAAATATCCACGACTTATTCCTCAACCTTTTTCTTGCATAACTCAGATTTCATTTGAGCTGTTTAACTTTTACTGAGAAAACGCAGTTTGCATTTTACTGAAATTACTCAGGTTTTACTGCTACAGTTCAGTTTTAATCACCACAATTCAGTTTCTACTGACACAGTTTAGTTCCTACTGACACAGTTCAGTTTCTACTGACACAATTCAGTTTCTACTGACACAGTTCAGTTCCTACTGACACAGTTCAGTTTCTATTGGCACAGTTCAGTTTCTACTGACACAGTTCAGTTCCTACTGATACAGTCCAGTTTCTACTGACACAGTTCTGTTTCTACTGACACAGTTCAGTTCCTACTGACACAGTTCAGTTTCTACTGACACAGTTCAGTTCCTACTGACACAGTTCAGTTTCTACTGACACAGTTCAGTTCCTACTGACACAGTCCAGTTCCTTCTGACACAGTCCAGTTTCTACTGACACAGTTCAGTTCCTACTGACACAGTTCAGTTTCTACTGACACAGTTCAGTTTCTACTGACACAGTTCAGTTCCTACTGACACAGTTCAGTTTCTACTGACACAGTTCAGTTTCTACTGACACAGTTCAGTTCTTACTGACACATTCCAGTTTCTACTGACACAGTTCAGTTCCTACTGACACAGTCCAGTTTCTACTGACACAGTCCAGTTCCTACTGACACAGTTCAGTTCCTACTGACACAGTCCAGTTTCTACTGACACAGTCCAGTTCCTACTGACACAGTTTAGTTCCTACTGACACAGCCCAGTTTCTTCTGACACCGTTCAGTTCCTACTGACACAGTCCAGTTCCTACTGACACAGTTCAGTTTCTACTGACACAGTCCAGTTCCTATTCCTATAGTTCAGTCGCTACTCCAACTGTTTAGTTTTTACTTACATAACTCAATTTCAGAGAGCAGAGTTAAATTATCAATTATAATACTTTTTATTATTTCATTACTCTACCCTTATTTACTTCAACATTTCGTAGTGTATGTAGGGGAATTTAATCGTACTTCATTCAATTTCCCGAGTAACATTTCATTTTTACTTTAAATCAGTAATATTTCACCTGTACATCATTTATTATTCGTCCAATTTAATTTGCTCTAGGTGAGCTTCATTTTTACCAACATTATTCAGTTGATGCTGCATGCACAGTTCAGTTTTGCACATTGAAAAGTGATTAAGGATTTTCCTATTATACGTGTCCAGCTCAATGTTGGATTGCGTTATTGCATTATATTATAACTAGTATTTCTCCATATAAATTTATTATGTGATTTTTTATTGATCCCAACTCAAATACTGTGTAACCAAATTTGTAGTGAAATCTTATTAGAATTCCGAGTATCCTATGAGAACAATTTTGCACTAAATGTCAAAATTCTAATGACTGTTTGTTGAAGTACGAGTACAATAGAGAACGGATGGTAATTCTATTTATTAACATCCTACCTTCCATTTTCAATTTCAGGTTATGCGTACTTGTATTTATGAGTTCCATTCATCTCTCAACAAAGTATAGTTAGCGAGAACTTCTGCGGCTTTTTCCTGAAGCTGAACCTTCTGTAAGCCACCGTAAAAGTACGGGTTCTAAAATATCCCTGCCTCGCCACAGCCGTTACGTCATTTTCTACTCCATTGACCCAGCTTAAACGGCGAAATCTACTGCAATGGTCTCTAATAAATCTTTTAGAGCACGCACAGTCCCGCAAAAAGCAAGATCTAGGACAAAACGTACGATGCTGAATGTTTTTTTTTTTTGAACGAGGGAGAGGTTCTATCGCCATGAGCAAAGTTTGCAATGACATCTGAAAATAAGTGAGCTAAGGCCTTTCTTATTGCTTTGGGTGGAAATTTATGCTAATGGATCGTTACTTCGGAACTGTAAGCAGCTGCTCGTGCTTTGTTAGGTGAGAGACAGACATTGTTGAGTTTAGATTTATTTTCCGGGAAAATAAGACTCAAATTCAAAGTCTATTGGCTGATTTAACATTACTAATATCAAAAATACCCATTGCATATGTGTGGCGTAGTTTTCCGTAACAATTGACGTAAAACTCAAAGTTTCAGTCGTTTAACACCTGGTTTTTGGTTTGCATAGCCTTCTAAGAAATTGCAGGACTTTGAGTTACTAGGAATTAATTCAGGAATGACTACGTAGCAGGGAAAACAGATATAATTATAATTTAAACTTCGAAACAGCCCTACTTGTCAATGTTTAAAAAGTAATACATACATATATTTATATATATATCTGTCAGCTAATTGTCATAATTGCATATAACTACCGATGATCTCCGATCAAAAGAACCAAAAATCTGAAGATTTCACTAAGTATATCCTCAGTGAGAACCTTGGAACGTCTATGATGTTCCAGAAACATCGGCCTGTCAGGACGCCCTCGGGACGACGCAGGGACACCCCCGCCAAGAGATGCCACTAAGCTCAACCTATAATTTCATGTTATATTTTCTGGTATTTGTGGGTTATCTGTCGCCACTTTTAGGGTAACTTAAAACTTTACTCGGGTAAATTTACGGCATTATGCTGGTTATAAATGAATAAAAATACTGAGTAATAAAATATGACATACGAGTAATAATGTTGCTAGAATTTGATTTCGTTCATAATAAAAAAAACAGAAATTAATTACCCAGAATACGTTAAACAAAGATCCAAGATTGACTTGTTAAAGGACAATTTATAGTTGTCCAAAAATTGGAAAATTTTATTTAATATACAGAATAGGCCGCAAAAATTTAAAAAATTGAAACAACAATAATTTAATTGAGTTAACCAAACTTAACCTACCCTAAACATCAAAATGAAACCACAAATTAAAAGTGGTGACAGATAACCCACAAATTCCTATTTTCTTAATGTCAATAATGCGTGAAGGAGAATTTCAATGTATCCATGTTTATAGAATGAATTTACGATGTATTTGAATTACTTAGGAAATAGCACCCGTTGTTATTTCTCACACTCCTATTTCGTAATTAGTAGATAGTGGTTCACGGTAGAGGGGGTAGACGCCTTCCCTCGAGAGAGACGGAGTCAACGCTCGGCGACAAGAACTGCGAGCCCACCCGCGCACGCCTCCAGTCCATGTGGGCCGAGAGCGTGGGCCGAGAGCATTTATCTCCTAACACTTTGACTGCGACGTGAGCCAGAGCCAGCGGTGGAACACGGAGGGGATTTTCATAATGCTGCTGACTCACCAGTAGTCACAAACTCAATTTTCATAAAAACTTCATCAAAACTAAATGAAGGCACGATCCAGTTAATGTTTACTGTTTTTAACATTGTTTACGACAATAATGACTTCAAGTTTGAGTTGAATGTTGAACTTCAGTTTTACCTGCCGCAGTCAAAGTGTTAAACAACTGCTGCTCAAAACTTGTATCAGTTTCACATTAATTAAGTCCTTATAATTAATTACGACGCACGGTGTTCTGTGAGGTTCATCGGTTGTGACTGGAGACCGTTAATACGTCCATGGCAAAATGGCGCCGCCCTCACGAGAGGCTCACCTGTCAACTGAGTCACACCTGCCATGAGATAAGTGTTCCCCTCTTGTTGTGCCTACGTCTGAAGGTCCCCGTATTCCAATCCCTCTAGCTATGTAGGATGTGTATTTCAATGTTTTAGTCGGCCAAACTCGCCAACAGTGAGTGGAATCTAAAATGAACGGTTTTTATTGCCCTTGCTGTCAGGAAATTGATTGAGAGAGAGATAGAAAAGATGACTATTTGAATCAGTTATTATAATATTAAGCCACGCTTACGAAACGATTACCAAACGCTTGCTACACGTTCATCATATCCTTCCGTACCATGTACTGATTATTTGCTAGCTGTTTGCCTTATAACTTGTTCATTGAGTTCATGACTTCGATTCCCATTAACGTAAAATATACCCTTTTGGGTGGTGGTAGTTACCGTTTCGATTGATTATTCGACACAAGAGATCCTGTCTTGAAAACTCCATGAATTAAAAGATTGATCAGAAAACAGAGAAACATATGATGTCACATCCTTTGATTGTTGCTTACAAAAGAAAAGATGGTCGTATTAATCGAGATAAATATCGACACCCAGCAGCACTCACAACAATGAAGAGTCATCGGTGGGATATATCATATAAAGACCTACCATAACAAATGACAAATGACTTTTAAGTGTCCTACATTGCTCCCTCATGAAAAAATCCCTAAGTGCTGCGAGGAATAGTTGAAATTTAACTCTACAAAGAAACTAAAGAGGCGCAGTTTGAAAAAAATTTCTCTCCTAATGAAATTGTTCATATTTCCCTAGAACCCTTGAAGTCTATCGTTGCAATGGAAATTTCCAATAGATAAGAGGAAAATTCATGCTTCAAACGCGTGTCAACTCAACGATATGTTCTACAACTTTTGTGTGAAAAACGATCTTATATTTCCTTGAAAATACAAACTGGCCTTTACTAGTCCACTAAATCTGGTATTCAATTTCGTGTTACTTTTCGCGCTCACTGAAATGCAGCTCAGTTTTTAATTGGTTCATGACCAATTAAACAGGTGACAGGGGAATGGCCCCATTCATTTTCCTAAAATTTTTGTTCACAAGTTCATGCAGAACCATTTACCTCGTTTAGCGCGTGTTCCATTCATTTTTTACTCTGTTCATCAGCTGGAGTACGGGTCAACGTGGCTTTTGAGTTGGGCAGAGAAATTTTTCAGACTGTTCCGCCAGAAACTCGAAGATTTTTTGATTTACGGATAGCTAAGAATTCATTAATGAACTTAATGTGCTGCTGGGCTTACTTTAAAGCATTTAGTATTGTTGATGTTCTGCTATATCTAAACCTAAGCGTTCATTATTGAGAACCGTTCATTGTTAGGAGAGATTTACTTGCAGTGCCTTTAGCTGCTATAGCATTTGAGATTTAACCATGAAAGCTGTAAAGCAGCTACTGGTAGGAATTCAACATAAGAACTTGATATGTAAACAGAGCATTTTTCCAGGAATTTCATTTTTAGAATTTGATACTCTTATGCTATCCACTGATGGGAATTTAATGTGGGATTTTAATTCTTACACAGGATCTATGGGAAAACTTCAGATTTTGCCACTCAAATTTTAAAGCATTTGCATTAAAACTTGATGAGATCGTGTGACTGTAAAATCACTCTCTCATACATCGAAACTTAATGCATGACGAATGAATACTACATTCTGTGTGCACGTTTCTTACGGTATTTCTGGTCTCGCAACTCTTTTTCTCGCAACTCTTTCCGAAACTATAGAGAGCCTTGTGACTACATAGTGCGCTCGTGAGTAACGCTCTGTAATGAGCGAATGTGTTGTGTACTATTTTACACATCACCTACAGTTCAGTGTAGTTCAGCTTACTGAAAGTTTATTGAATGCAGTAGGTTTGAAAACAGGGCACTCCAAAGATTTATTATTCGAGTTTGCAGTAAAGAGAATAAGAAAAAATTAAATCTTTGAGACCGTTCTAAGAAAGTTGAGTGATAGACTCAGTAGCTGATGTAACGTTCGCAGCATTTTCTTGTTCTAAATATGCCTATTCGAAGACGAAATCAATTGTGCTTCATCATAAAAAAGAATGAATTGGTGTGGTGAAATTTATCTCTTGAATTAATGACCGAATCTAGGAAAATTATTGATTCCATTTTATTAGCACTGGCTGATTGATAACTGTAGTCATACACATCATACATATCTGAAAAAAGTGAGAATTTCATAAAGTACGACATTTCCGAAGCTTTCTTGCCTTGTTAATGCATTAAAGTGGTAGGTTATTAAATTGTAAGCCTGTAATATGTTAAATGGTAAACAGGTAAAATATTAAATAGTAGACTGGTTATGTATTAAGTAGTAAACCGGTATTATATTAAATTTTTCGCAGGTAATATATTAAATTGAAAACCGGTAATTTGTTAAATTGTAAAACACTTCAGACGAAAAGAATAATGCTAAAGCCATGCATTACAGATTTAATTCAAGCACCTGAAAAATTGTTAAGGAGATGGGCTTACGAATGTAACATAACTGAAATAATTGAACAATTTATCATTTTCTATGTGCTCTTACATACACAGTTCAGAAGCCAAAACTGTCCGTCAGGATGTAAAAAATTCACCAGATTGAAGAATTTAACATGAAAAATCTGTCAACTCCACCAACGAGGGTTTTGAAGAGAATGATAATTAACTCTCCTTACGAGCAAAACAACAGAAACCAAATATTCCAGCAGTCTCAGTTACGGTCTTGCTGACTTCAAGCTTCATAATTCAGTACATGGAGGAATAATCTACAGCTATTAGTACTGTTTTAATTCTTAGCTCCACCATTTTAAGCAGCGCTGGGTAATAAAATTAAAATGTATAAAAAACCATCTTCTCTTCTTCGTTCTGAAAAAGTTTAGTCTACCGCAAGGCCGAAGTCTCTTAAGTTCCTCTTCTCATAGTGATGAGTTGTGTCCATTGGAGTGCAAATTATTGTTCGCCGCAGCTCTTGCTACATGTCAACTTTTTATGATGCTCAAAACTCTCTCTAGTTAAAGCAGCGAACTTCAGTTTCATTGTAGGCAAAAGTTAGGTGAAACTCAACACTTGAAAGGAATTTTCCTCTAGACTCAACAAAGACTTCCTCCCACGTATGAAACGTGTAACACTCATGCCAAAGAGGTGAACTTTCATGAGCCCATTTATATGGGCTCATGAAGCTATTGCATACGTAATGCACGTGTTGTAGCCAGCTGTGACAAATACACAAAGATAATGAGATGAAAACAGTTCAAAGTTCTCTATGCTGTCGTATATCAAACTCCCTCTAACACCGTCACTGGATCTGCAAAAACACCCTGCTACTAGATTCACTTTACAGTATATTTTCTTTTTGTTGTAGTTTCACTAAATGAATTTACTACAGTAAATGCATATGTGTATGTATCTACCATGACTAAAAAGAATCTCTGAAATCTTTGTTTTTTTCGAAAAGCAATGTTAAGAACGTGAATCGTTTGATATATTTTTGAATGGTCGACGCCATCGAGGCTGCAAAATTCTCTTAAGTGAGTCGCAGCGACTTTGTTGTGAAATATCTAAAAGATTTGGCCTAGTCCCTCCGTGTTTGTGACATGACAAAGCTCTGCCATCTCGTGCGCTGTCTAGGACATGAGTTAGAGGACAATTTTCAAAGAAAACTGGACGAGCCCCCATAAAAACATGAGCCAAAATTCATTTCTACCTCTGTAAACGAACACGAAAAAACTTTTAACTTCGTGTTAGCTTCATAAGTACCGTATCTGTGAAAAACGAGCTTGGTTTATTAACATTTTTATAGAGTGTGTATTGAAGGTAAGCAGAGGTTTTAATTAATCCAGTTAGCTCCAGCTCGCACTTCTGTGTACGTTGCGGAAGGGGAGGCCATCGTGCCTCACTTCTCTGGAAGAATATCCGCTTCGCATGTAGTAGAGCCGCGTGGAATATAGGGAACACGATATAACTGAAAAGAAACATCCAAAAATGAACAATAATATTCACTTAAGCTGAGCTCTTCTCCTTAAAATCGGTTCTGTATAACAAAATTGAAATTAAGTGCACTTCCAGATCTTGCCTTGGTGAACTTTTTCAGGTTCGTGCATTATCTTACGGCTGACCTGTTTTGAACGTAGTAACTTTAGTACAAATCTCAAAATGTTCACTCAGCTTCTCACTGTGTATTGAGTGGAATTAATATATGTTCTCTGCTTAGTAGATCAGCACCTTGAATTCTTTGTTTATTTAATTTATTCTATTTTCTTTAATAGTTATTTAGCTCTCTTAATAGGTTTTGAGTGAGCTTGTTGTGTAATTTCGGAATTCCTTCACATGAGTGGCGCTTGTGCGTGTTGGCACATATTTCTCGAATAGTGGAATAGTTCTTATAATGTGTTTACATTTTTACACTGTTACTGATGCCTTAGTATATATCACTCTGATGATACTGCCAATGGTATCGCACTGTTTGATTTTATACTTTGATAGCCGTAGGCCCTAATCAAATTAACAGCCGCATATTAAGCAGAAATCGAATCAAATAGCAACAATAAACTCTTGGAGTGTTTTCCTTATATGAAGGTTAGTTCGGTAAAAAAACGAGCATGCCACTCATATTCAGCTCAGGCTTTCGTTTGATGTTCGTCTGATTACATAGGACAGCCTGACCTTTACTTGTGGTAAATCGTTGTGACATTTTCGGAATGTTTCAGCGGCCTCGAACTTTCTCATGAACCTCCCTTCACCAACGTGACCGCAGCCATCAGTGGTGAAAATGAAAGCAAGCTTATTTATAATCTCATCCTCTAACTTCTTTCGCAAACTTTTCGTAAGTCTTTGCAAAGCGAAAGCTTACCATCATTTCCTTGTTTTGAATGTCATAATGTTAACGAAGGCCCAATGATTCTCCATTTCTGATTACTTTCTACATGTTCATAAGCCCAATATAGCTGAACTCATAAAAGAATATAACGCTCACGAATTTGCGCGCTTGTCCAAGTTGGGATAATTTCCGACCGATGATCGTTCTGCAATGTTGCCAGCAGAGTGTGTGCTGACGAATAGAGCTCCTGTAATATGTCTGTTATTTTTCAGCGAGAAAATGGCGTGGCGCTATCGGCCGCGTCACTCACGATGCATTAAGGAAATGAGAGGCACAGAAAGCACCGGCGTCAGCCCACAGAACATTCTCATCGAGAATGACAGACTTTCGCGAACCATCAATAATTTTATTGCATTCCCCAGAATTCCGAGAGTTTTTAGGAAAGGAATGGATGAAAAATCGAACACAATTGCTTTGAGGAACATGAACACATTCCAATACGGTAATTTGTAAAGCGTTTGTGTTAGAAGTTTCGAACTTTTTACCAAATTTGTTCAGTGTAAATCTGCCAACTGAAGAAATCAACAGATGATTTGCTACCATGCTATGAATTTAAAGAATTGAAGTAGGAGTTAGAAATACAGAACCCATACCCGAACTGACGATAATTTGAGGAAAAAACTCTCAGTAACTATATTGGGTGCATTGAGTTTTATTTTGTGTTCAATTGTGAAATGTCGATCCAATCAGTCTTTTAAAAAATTGTTCAAATGATGACATGAGTGGATACAAAATACCTTATCACGCCTTACTAACGCTGAAATTCATAGACCAGGAAGTTAACAATTCTAACTTTTACATGCTATTTCTTTTCACATGTTGTACGATTGGATCGTGCATGGTGCCCGAAAAGTATATCAATGCGCATGCTACAGTTAGAATCATTGACCACTGAGCCATACTGTACACGGTCTCAGTTCTCACCACTGGTGCCAAATTGATGCCAAGCGTAATTCTAAATAATTTCGAAGTAATTTCACGACAGTGACACAAACGTTGAGAGCTAGAAACGACATCCTTTGATTTCGAAAATATCATTCGCTAAAACAAGACTTTGCTGTCTCGCCCCTTTCTGAAAGCTATTTTCTTTTGCAACTTTAACATTTAAAATATTTAGAAATGAGGTTCGCGACAGAGCAATCGATCAGTTATTATTGTTCCGTTCTGCTAGAGACTGTTGATTGTTTCAAGTTCTCTGGTTTTGGCTAACAATCTTCTTTTTAAAAGAAAATTAGGATTTAGATGACATGCACGTTTGGAGGTTCCGATCTTCTTCATTTTTACTACTTTTGACGTTTTCAAAGCATTGAAAGGAATATGTCTCATGTATTTCTATGTTCAGAGATTCGATGCAATTTTTTAATATCTCGTAGAGTATCAGATAATTACAAAAGTTATCTGAGACGATGTATGTGGGTAGTTATAGAATTGTCTTAGTGTTGTATTTCACTTGAATGAGTTGTGGTAACTAGAAGTGTTATGTTGTCTATGTTTATCATACATCTTTTTGTCATAGTGTCTCATGAGCTACACATTTCCAGTAAGCCATTGTTCTTAACACAACAGCTGCAAATCATGATCTTGATTAAATTATCAAAGAATCAGTTTCCCACATGATAGCGCAGCGTACAAATATATGATGGAATGTGGGCTATGCTTTCTACACGTAGGAGTCATTGATGCAGTGCGAAGATTATAATTACTCTTGATAAATTTCTTCTTTCTATCGTAAAACACTATTATTATACTCAATTTTTGTGTATCTTGGCTCTAGACTGGTAATTCAGGGAAAGGACTGTTATCCAACGCTCATGAGCTGGGTACACATTTTACAATTTGACGTATACTGACTCAACGTAAAAATTACTGATGCTTGCAATTTGCCTGAATTGATGTTGAAGTATTTGAGACTGAAAATCTAAAGCGAGAAGTGTTTAGGGAAAAAGAATCAAGGCTGTGTTAAAAAATTGATCGGCAATAAACGATGTTCCATCAATTTCGTAACATTGGGCGAGTGCGCTGGTGTATTTGCTCTCTCACTCTTGATTTAATGTCCCGCTTCGGGCAAAAATAGCGTGGACCCGAAATCACCATGTATTACTATATTGGTAGCGCTCAGAGGCAGTAATTATAACTTGTGGACAGCAGTCAGTAGAAGAGTGTCCGAGTTTGGCGGATATTGGATCTGCTTATACCTCTATAGTTCGGCGAAAGCAAATA
>JACJUY010000771.1:138728-176755 GCA_014220935.1 Platorchestia sp. MABIK
GAGAAGGAGCTCTATAAATTAAAGTTTTGTGTTCCTCATTCCTGTCGTACAAATTTAGGAAGTGTCAGTCATTAACAACGCGATGGCTCCGTGACGAGAGCAAGCAGCATCACATCTGGTTATAGAAACTTCACCTCCGAGGCCTAGCTTGAGCAGCGTTCAAGCAAACCCGCATCTTTCCTCGACTTGGATTTTCGGGTATGAATGTGATTTATAGGTGCAAGTAACTCGTGTAAACTTTGCAGCACTTGCGACCAAATGCAGGCGCGCATAACTCAAGGCAATAATTGTGGCAGTAACGAATGTCGGCGCAGTAAATCTTACACTCACACAACACCGCCGCCACTGTGTGCGTCATTTCGGTCGTTTGAGCCACTCATGTTTCGTTTTTAAGGCACGTATATAATGGGTGACAGCTAGTATTACTCTCAGGAATTGTTCACTGTATTTGTGATATTTTTTAACTGATATAATAGATTGTTTAAGTAAATAAAGTTTGCGCTTTCAAGTAAGAGTTTCGGAACAATATGGTAAATTTGTTAGAAGCAACTTATTTTCGGTTAGATTATGAACAGTTCTTCAGAAATAACCAATAAATAATGTAACTCGGGAGGTTAAAGGGAAAATTTCATGGCAAAAATTCAAGTGTGTATGACACGCATTCAAAATTTCCGTAAAATTCGTGGTTCATATAAATGATGTTTCCGGATAACGCACTCGATCCAAAAGCGTTATTGAATCTTCAAGTGCCTTGTGATACGAAACCCAAAATTTTCGTTCAACATGGTTCATTGGAAATTTCTCATGAGTGCTCGTTAAAGTTATTCACTGGCATAGCAGCAGCTTTTCTAAAAACTTCGTTATTAGCCAATGGTAAAAACATTTATTCGCTCTCAGACACATTTTTGCCTTGGGTGTTCTTGGCCACACTGATATTTCGACTCCTCTGTGAGCAGAAGTCCTGCAGGCGTCGGAGCAAAGAAGATGTTGGTGAACTCGAAGATCCTGGATACAGCCAGAACCTAAGAATGTCGGGCTTAGATATATTGTGGCAAGAAGCCTTCACAATTTTCCTTGTATTTTTTTATAAGCACTACCTATAAAAATGAATTCAACGCAACGAAAACTATTGGCGGGACGTAAAAAATGTTTACTGTCTTAATGAAAGTGTTCAAAAAGCCTTCGACATTTTGTAAGTCGTCCTACCTCTACTTGATCACAAACGCAACATTTAACTAAAATTGCTGTAGCGGTCAAATTGAACTCCTAGATCAATAAATTGACTCAAATATTATGCTTCTCTCATATGTAAGTATCTTTGAAATTTGTACTCAGGAGACGTTGAGCATAGGAGTTTTGTCAAAATAATGAAATACTTTCTGCCAGGCTCTATTTCATCATTAAATTAAAGCTAAAACTTCAAGGCACATATTACAACATTCTTATTAGATTAAAAATACCGAATGTACCCAAAATATTCATTTTGAATTCCTTTCATATTTCTATTTGTGAAGCAAGCAATGTCAGCAGCAGTACAGCAGCCCCCATGGCCAGTTATGACGTGAACAAGTAAGGCTGTCACTTGAGGATATGAGTTAAGATAACTCTTTTTGAAGAGGTTTGAAACTTTACAATTATAACTGAAGTAAAAAATGCCAATAGATCAACTGAAAAACTCAACTTGCAGCATAATCACATTTACCTGCTTTGAGCACAGTGGTAATAGAGGAATTTACTGCAATAAATTTATGATTGCTAAATTATTTTACAGAATTAAAATTAGCACCATCGTTACGAGTACTTTGCATATAATGCTTCGATGTACTGAAGTTGCATTGATTGCCTCGTGATACGAAATGGCAATCGTTACGAATGTGTAACGAATGGTTTTACAGTTTTTTGAAAGGCGTATTATAGAATACCATCATTGATAACAACAGATCGGTCTGTAGCGAAATGTGAGACAGCTTTTTAGTTCAGAAAATTAAAAAATGAAGCTCACGCTATGAGCAAAACCCCGCAAATTACGTCTTTTAATTCCAGCAATGACTTTTCAGTCTTTGAACATCATATTGATAAGCTTTCGAAGTGGAATTTTCAAATTAGAATCCTAGAAGTCTGATCACGCTGAGTCTAGACCATCAATAACGCAAAGTTGGCACAAGAACAGAAGAAAGGCTGGACTATCACGTCCAGGTTGATGGATTGATCTACGATCCATTACCTCCAGGCAGCGGCCGCTCAGCACTGAGGCTCCTCTGATAAACGTTCCAAAGACCGCCAGCAATCTTCTTTTAGATGAGCGAAAACCCTGAATATTAATGCCCTGTCCTCCCTAAATTCTCCCTGAATTAAAAGATCGTCTTAAGTTGAAGGTTTGACGGAAGAAGTTTTATAATTTTACGTCAAGATGTGATGCCTCAATAGTTGTAGCATGACACGCCTGCGGTCAACATGTTGAAGAGATTGAGACTCGAGTTTATTGGAGGCTAATCTGGACGATCGTAATGCTGAAATCTGCTCGATTCAAGGTTCGGTATCTGAAGATTTTTGTTTATCGAAGTTTTTGAGCAATTTTGAACTGTTTACACGCTTATAAGCAACATGTGTATTATACCTAGTACGGTAAAGTAAGGAAAATGAATTTTTTCGCACTTGTAGAAAGTTTCAAAATAATCGATCAGTTATAAACAGAATTTCAGTGCGGACATCCACTGCATGGAATTATATCAAAATTCTGGACATAAGGTCAAGCTTAAAATATACATGGCAAGTACAGTAACTTTTTGCTGAATTTATAGGTAAGTAAAAATAAAGAGAAAGCTTTCTGGATTCACTAGAAAAGCCACAAATCAAGTAATTGAGAATTCAATTCCGTTGTTCATAGAGACAAAAGTCGGACGGTTTTACATTATTCAGGCCATTTTATGTAATTCAGGCCATTATTCAGGCCATTGGCCAAATATTCAGGCCATTGAAAATGCGGTCTAAGCTACAGATACAAGCTCAACGGCGATTTGAAATCACAATTAAATAAAAACATGCTATTAACAGCATACATTGCTGCAAATTTACGCGTTTCAGCTCTCATTTTTCATTTCATCTACCTTCAACAACCCGGATTCTTCACACTGTAGAAGGGACTTTTTCCTGTCGTTTTTAATTTTCAAGATTAATATAAACGCGGTCAATTTACGTAGCATACGCATGTGATTGTTCGCAATAATCAGAATTCCCAGTTTTTAGATAATTAGAACAATTTTTCATTGACAGTGCATAAAAATTCTTTCAACCCACAAAGCTCCAGTCCGATTGGCTTCAGGTTCAACCTCTACTTGCGTTGTGTGCATTATGGTTGTGTCACACGGTGAAACTAGTCAATAGTTCATGAGTGATGTTCTCTACAGCTTTACTCACGGCAAACAATTTAAAAATTCGCATTTTATTAAGAGCTTATGATATGTGTCCTCGCCCATTTCTTAAAATAGAATATACATGATTTAGCCACAAGGTAAATCAACAAAATTTAACGCTTGTTACCACCTCATTCGTGAACGTGTTTCAATTTTCATCCACCACCAGTTCTCAACAGTCCCTCATTTGAGGTAGGTAATCTCGGCAACAGATTATGCAACTCCGTAACTCATTGAGATTACAATCGCTCGAACAGAGGTCACCTCAACCTCTTCTTATTTTCATTGATTTCATCGATCCGTCAAGCTCGGTCAAAGCGAATGCATTCGCCTTACTGCAAACAGCACGAATTAATAAGAAATTTCTGTGAAAGGTTTAGCCTAATCTCTTTGATGTCTTGAGCTAAAGCTGACATCATTTTTCGCCGTGAATGTTTATCGACCCAAACAAGCCCCTCATTCAAATTAGTGATAGTGACTGAGATTTTTCGTGCCCGCTACCAAAAACACCAAACAATTTTGTCTCTGATTCATCGACTGACTGGAACCTCCTTAGAATAACGAGGCTCAATTACGATAACTGAGAGGCAGCATGTAAAAATAAGCATCAGTCAACGGAGCGACTCCCTCACATCTGCTAGATGGAGGTCCGAACCAAGAAATGGACATCAGGATCATCACTCAAGTCTTTCATCAGAACAATATCACGCTAATAGCCTGACGTTATCATATTCATAAGAAACATGTACTCGTCTGTTCACAGGGCAAGTATAGGGAAAGGCTGATCTTATTGATTCAAGATCCATTATCACCATAATTACAAGGCACTATCGTTCCCGAAGATCATATTTTGCGCCCAAGTGCGATCACCTGGAATGAAGGTGTTTTGACGAGATTGGTTTCTGCATATAATTGCTAACCAAGAACCTAGCACAAAGTTTTTCTCTTAAATAAAAATTTTGAGATATATATATATATAACTATGTCCCTACGAATATTGACCACAACATTGTTAAAAAATTCCAAGATACGTTATCGCATTCTAACGCAAGACGTGAAGGCCCGTGACATCGTTATGCAACTAATGTGCAGCACGCACGAAAAGTGGGGCAGAGGTACTGGGGCTCAAGACTTTCACATCTCATTAAAAGCTATCTCTATTTCGTCGTAAGCACACTAATTAAATGTGCTCAAACTAAATTATGAACACATCTCTCTCTCAAAAGATCTACTGACGTATAGTAGTTTAGCCTCTGTGAAACTGTTGTAGTAAACGTAAGTGCAGAGCGACTGCTCACTAGCTGCAGTCTTTTCCAAGTATCCCCTTCCCCCGGACGTAAATATACGAAGCTTCCACTCCATTCTGACCACGGCACAGCGTCGAGTTTGAGCTGTAATCCGCTTCACAAACCGACAACAGATCGCCTAATTGAGATTAAACTACGTACGTGTTGAGTAACGTTCCGCTGAGATTTAATTCCACAGTATTCTTTATTCAAAAGTATTAAAACATGCATCTAAAACCCAAAATCCCAAGTAATTCGACCATATTTTGCACGAAACGTACAGTAAAGAATCCTAATGACCAAAATAGAAGGTGTTAGCTTAATCTTCATTGTTTAAAGCTGTACTAATTCTCGTAATGCCGTTCAAAGCTGGCTAAAAATACATTATTTCGGGAGAGCAAAAGAGAAATGATCTTCTTCCCTCACTCACGGCTGGCTTGCAATTCGATAACGGAGTTTCAGACTAAAATGTCTTAAAATGTTGTTTTATTGGCGATGCAATTTCTGCTTGGGTTACGCACGCCTATACGGTCTTCAAATTATTATTGATTTGAGCTCATTGCTGCACCATTTAGATCCAAATGAGAGATGAAGTTTCCTAACATCATTAAAATATCAACAAGTGTCGAAAAAATTAGCTTGTAATCTTGTTTAAAATTCTGTCTGGAGCTTCCAATAATCGTTTAAACGTATTTTGAGAACGTATATTTAAAATTATTCGAAAAAAATGAAAAAATATAGTACATCCGGACCATCGTCCCTACGCGGTAAGGAACCCACAAGGCTCCACAAAACACAAAGCACAAAACACGTGTGTGGTATAAGATATATAAAGAATTCCGCCAAATAAATCTTGACTCTGTTGTTGAACCTTGGCAAGTTTTTAAAAATTCTATATTCCTGTTAGTATTGTAGATTCACATTCGAAAACTGTACTGTATCAGTTCAGCAGCCTGAGGCGAGCGTAAGTGCATGTTTTTGACGAACGTCATTTTTTGCCATGTTTTTTTTTACTTCCACTGCATCCATCCCTCGCTGTATAATGAATACAATACAAAAAGGTTTTGTGAAGCTTCATTATTTGCACTGGAGTCGAACTGACGCGACATTCGTGTTCTTCAACGATACATGAATACTAAAATAGTAATACACATGAATTGCTCATGGAGACCTACTGCAGCGCACCATTTCCTTGACGTTCAATCAAAATGTCTTGTTCCCTGGAAACCGGATGTAAAAATTCTTACATCGGTAATATGAACTAAATTAATAGATATTCCGAGCTTCAAAAAATCAGATATGAGTGTTGAAAATGGAAGAAGTGTAATGGCACAGGATTGGAGATTTTTGTGGTTGATAGTAAGGTACCGGCCAAATTACACTGCTGATGCTGAGAAAGCGGCGCTCAAAATTACTACAGGTGCATTTTATTTGTCATTACCGTGATAGAGAGTTGAATCAATTTCTAAAATTTCTCACCTCAGACATTTGAATAGAAAGGTACTCTTATAGATTAGTGTCTGTCTGTAAGCTGAACAGTAACTCGAAGTGACGTGTCGAATTAGCATAAGAAAGGACCAGTTTCATACGTTCACTCGATAAATTGGCTAGATATTTCTCTGTATGATCAATGGCATCATAAAGCAAATTTAGGCGAAGTTATTGAACGTAGTCCATTTAGAAAAAGTTAATTGGCTATATGCTAAAATTTCCAGTCCTTACATTGCTGAGTAGCACCTAGTGATTACGAATTCATTTTCAGTAGACGGTGAAATGAACAGTATACAGTACTTTGATGAGAGAAAAGTACAATGGATGAGTGATACATGTCAAATTTTTTACAAGTTCTTCCTCACAAAAGCAATAATACTCACTCAGCTTTATATGTAAAAAACTTACATTTTCATCCGTGTAAACTGGTGAGAGCGCATCTGTTCAATGGACGCTCTTAGGCACAATCACATCCCTGACTCCAGGTAAAAAATAGAATTCTGCAGCCCTTTGATCTCGGCGCTGCAGGGTAGGCCGATTAGCTGGTCAAGCCAGATATGTGTGCGCTTGTTAGCCCAGCCGTCGGGACGCAGATCGGCTCGCCGGGGCACCCTGTAAACACGGCATAATACGAGGCTTTCTGACCTCACGCATGACAGCTTTCCCCTTAATTTCGCCCCAACGATGTGGATACTGCAACCGCTTTTGGATAAAAGAACAAACTGCCGTGATAACTGCTCCTGAGCCTCGACTCGAGACGTCCTGCAAAGCTGCTCAAAAGGCCGGTGGCCTTACTGATATACAGAACGTGGGCTTGGTCGCCACAGAAACAGGCTAGGTTAAAGTCCCTGGTCCTGCCTTCAATGCTGGGTAACTGAAAAAGTTTAAAGACATTGAGACCTTTCTGAGCAGGAACGTCGAGTGAATTAAATACTAATTATATTCAATGAAGAATAACTGACACACACATAAATTGGTTAGCAGACATTGCTTTCAGTACCATCGTTTCTACCATGCTGTTTTTTCAATAGTGAAGATTTAATCTCTGAATCTCCCTGAACGTTCCTTCACAGAAAGCTTCGTTCTGTAAGCAGCGAACTTCTCTTAATACCACGTCGACAAGTACCAGCGTTAGAGAAAATTTGCATTTAAATTCAACTCAGATACAAGACACCGGCATATGTCTCAAAAGAACTCCAGCCTGCATTCGTTCGATGAAATCATCCAATTCTTATGCGACGATTGGATCACAGAGTCTGCTTGAGAGCTTCAAGAACTCGGCCTGCAGGAGCGAATTTTTATGGCACAAATTCCAGACTTGTCAATTTTAACACGAAGAAAATTCCGGTCCTCGGAATTGAAAACTTCAGAGCCTAAGATGTCTTCCGGGCTCTTAACACATAAACTCGAGTAATTTAATTATTTCAAAGAGACGAAGTCTGCTAAGTTAAGGGCAGCATTTTACGGAAGCTTTGAAGCGACTTTCATTGAATGAAATTTTACACAGCGAAAGTGCTCTAATAATTCTGTTATTGAAAGCTCAGTTTTTGATAGGGCAAGATTTTTTCTTTTGTTGATTACACACTGAGGGAAATTTCAATAAACATCATTTACTAACATCTCTCTTACAGAGAATCCCTCTGAATGAACTGAACAAAATATGCAGTTGAGCTATATTTAACAGTGAGTGGTTTCTTAATGAACACAATATATGTTGAGTAAAATGCCATCTACTTCTCTAGTGATTAATATATCCAATTAAAAGGTATTTATTCTTTGATTTAAAAAAATGAATGTTGAAAATTATGTGCTGTACACGTGGCATTCATGTGAGCTTCTGAAGACTATATAATTGCGTCTGAAACTTAGCTATCATGAGTAAATATCTTTTTAAGTTCCTGAACGTCACATGCTTCTTAATAACCACTCAAAAACAAAACATAAATACAGCTATTTGCGCTTGAATCTCGAAGTTGTAACTCTTCACGAAAATCCGTAGAGATAAACGTCTCTAAGTCGTTTAAAATATTGTACACTAGTTACAAGGAAGCTATGACCATTTTTATAGATCTTTAATGAACGAAAACGCTTGTTTTTAGTCAGAACAAAATACTGTAGAAATATCAATCTGATAAATACCACGTGAACTGGCTTCTCCGAATCTCCAGCTGAATTTGTCACCCCGGCTCTAATTTGTTACTTTAGCTCCCATTTTGTACGTCCAATCAGTTTTTCTTTGAGTAAAAGCGGCTAAATTTTTTTTACGAGTGGCCGGTAGACCTCCAGTTGAATAAGACAAACTCTTTTAACTCAATAATTTATGAGCCATCGCTCTTTCTTCCTATTTCAGTATCGGACAAAAGACGAGTTTAATAGTAAAACCAGTCCACTTTTATTCGGTTGCAAGTTTCGATGTAACCCTCTCCTAGGGACTAACTGCTCGGCCAGGATGGTCTTTAATTTAATGTTTTCCTTTCTTATCATGATGATAAATCTTCTTTTCCAGATTCCTCAAGATAGAACTCAATCTGAAGGACCTGGCTCTTCCAAACCTTCGCAAAATTTAGCTAGTCAAGGCTCGTCGCTCATTATTTGGCAGCAAATCCTGCCGATAACATCTGAAACTTTAAAAACCAAACAAATCTCCAACATCACCTTTGATAGATTGCATAAGAATGTCTTTACTCATCATCACTTAGTGTGCGAACAAGCCAAGCATGATCAAACCAAATCCGAATGAAGCTCGCTCAGCCTATCTGCTCTCATGCACACAGCGAAAGTTTCCTCCCAGTCGAAATGAGTCACTAAAACAAGTTAAACTTATTCTTAGATATCTCAACTCTCAAAAGTGAATTCTTTACTACCTCCCAGGCCCAGTGCCAAATTTTTCCCTCTTCCAGCGGTTAAACAAAATAATGTTTTACATAGGTGCGTTTAGAATAGATTTGCTTAAATCTCTACCAAAGTTTATCGCTGAGAAAAAATTGCTTCTACACTAGAGGTTTGATCCATTAAAGCACTCCGACGTATATTAATGTCTCTATTGTAACGCTAAATTTAAGTGGCGATAAAAGTTCTATTTTTAAAGCCTATCATCAATAAAAACAGAAACCTCAACCCGAATACTTTTCCTGCAATGGAAGTACACTCTTAAGGAAGAGCAGAGATTTTACTTCAAGGATGCGATGTCTAGACATTGACCCACCTTAGCTTCCCTGCGAGTGGGAATTCCACCCACGTGCTGCGACGTCTGGCTCGATGAACAAAACCCGGAAGCCTGGAACTCAAACTTTCCCCCTCAGAATCAAAAGCTCAAAGTCCACTTCCTTTTTGTCTGAGTGAATTTTGAACTCTGAGGCAGAAAGAAATGAATTTGCCGAACTTTAGGGAGTTTATCTACACGCGAGCTGTCTCTGTAATTTAAAGCATGGACTCGCAGTCGTCACCGCAGCAAGCCAACACCACTAGAAATGTGCAATATTCTTCAAGATCGATCTTGAATTAAAATATTTTATGTTATTTTAAGACAATGTCTATGTCGTTAGATGGATCCGGGCATCTTTGTGATAGACTTTTTCTTTATTTATTTCATGAGTAAAACATTGCTCTGAATTTTCAATGCCCTGTCCTGCTGCCTGAGATAGGTAAGTTGCCCTTCGACTCTGGGTCGATAGTAAATTCGTTTCTGTCAGTTTTAGTTTATCGTGAATAAATGTGAATGTTACACCCCGTTTTAGTAAAGAAACGTCCTACAATGTTCGTTCTCGTTCCCTTTTGCGGTCCACGCTCACCAATACCAGTTAGTTAATAGCAGATGTTTATGTGTAATTTTGATACTTCAAACTTGTATTCGAATTTTAGATAGTTTTTTCCAGTAATGCTTTCCAATAATTTAGTACTTTAATGTTTAATATTAAATGTCCAGCTGCTTCTCTTTATTTTATGTTACACAACTTTTAGCAAGATTAAAGGCGAATATTTACGCCCTAACGTTCTATTCGAATAGATCTACTTTCCACTTACTGAATAACTATTGGAATTAATATAGCGTTAATACTGCATTCTTACTAGCAGAAATGAGCATTGCTTTAGGAATACAGTGCTGACGTACTTTATTTGAACCACATGTGAACTTTTCATGTAAAATATGAATGTGTAAATGGCCCATACATTCACAATTAGAGGAAAAATGAAATTCAGTTTTAAATAAACGTGCATCAACCACTGCCAGAAGCGCACTCACTGAATCCCTCTGAAAATGTAAGTTGGTAGAGACAATGCAGGATAGATCTAACATCAGTACTCCTTTCAACGCCAGAGCACAGTCGAGAGCATCATGGCTCTGCTGACGCGTGAATATCCCAGGTCCTCTTGTGATCATCTCGTCTTCTGTTCCAGTCTTCTTAGATCGACACTAAACGAGGTTCTACGACTCACGTCGGTCCTACTGAAGGAAGAGAAAGTGGGAACAGGTTTCATGAATTCATAACAACAAAGCCAACTTTGCAATATAGCAAGCAACGTGCTAATTGGCAGCACAAGTTAGGTTTGTGAGTGTAAACCTACCGGGAATAGGTGTCGGCCTCCACGGCCTTTCGCTAGCGTGCACCGAGTCACCCCGCTGCTGGGTGGCAGGCCCCTGCCTTACTAAGCGTTGTGCTTACTTGCTTAGGGAAACACACGCACAAAGTGAACACGTGATAGAATCACGTGTTCTGGAGAATCGGATACCCATCATTATAATACCCGCGATTAAAATATTCTTGTACTTGAGCTCTGGCGAAACTCGTATCACAGATAGTCACTAACCATCCTCAATAGCGTGACAGAGAGACGGACCAACCAAGCAAGCAGCAATTGCGTATCATTATTTACAGGAAATTTTAGATAGGATCTTAAGCGACAGGGTAAATAGTATGCTCCTTCGCAGATTCTTTTAATATCACTTGAGGCAATGCATCAGCAAGATACTGATTGCAGTTCACTGGCCTGTTGAGGGAATTCTATTGCATTACCCATCGATGTTCTCTTACTTTTTTCTGGTCAATCCCTCTTCATAGATAATCAGTTACCTAACGAAAAAGTTTCATGTATTACTTAAATGCGGTTAACCACATGATGGCCCTTACTATATAACAAAACGCCAGGTGTCTCCTCAAATTTAGAATTAAATTTATGTATATTTTGTGCATAATTTCTCCTACGTTATTACTATGGGAATCTCCTTCCACACATTAAATTAGTTGGTCTGTCTCTTTTTCACATTCTTAAAGGATGCTTAACGACCGTATCTGTGATACGAGTTTCAGCAGTGCACATGAACAAGAACATTTAATCGTGGGTAATATTAGGATGGATCTGCAAATTTGTTCATCATCGATATCTTGAAACTTTTTGAAAGAAAGTTTCTAATTCGATTTTTTTTAACGGGTCGTGTACACCACACTATTTCGATAGTTAGACTCCACTACACTAGGTCGTGTACACTGTACTATTTTAGTTCGATAGTTAAGTTATAAAACACCATCTGTTTAGATGTATCATCAGGATATGCCAGACGAATGAGATGTCATTTGCGCTCCTCGGCTGTATGCGCGATAGTCTCTTCAGAACATGAAGATGAAGTCAGCCGACTTCACAGAATTAGAGATTCGTAGCCTGGCTTTGAACAATCAGGCCTTGGTAACAGAGCTCACAGTCAAGACCAGAGATTTGGAAGTTAGATGTATTAGCATCATGGCATCCAATGAATTAGACGTTTGCGATTATTAAATAATTCTTTCAGTGTAACAAGTCAGTGGAACGATAAAAAAATTGAAAATTCAAAATACATTTTTCAATTATTTACCTACGTCGAGTCCCCTACAGTGCCTTTAAAAAATTGCCTAACCTCCTAGTTTGCAGGAGCCAGAAGCTTCTAAAATGAGGCAGGGATCTGGATGAAGGGATACGGGACATGGCAATAGAAATTTACAGCTTCGATTTAAAAGATAAGAATGTAATTTGTGATTACATAATTTCATGATATTGACCAANACGATTTTATCATTACAAAAGAGATGGTCTGTGCGGCTTCCCACACGATGACACACCGCCGCCCACCGGAGCAGGTCGCGAAGCACGCTACGAGCGCTCTTATAAGCTTGTTCACGCCAGCTCAACCTTCGGTTGCCTCCGGTCACACTGCCGTCCAATCACCCTACTTATACATTAAATCTTTTCGACCACAAAGGAACGATAAAATAACTAAAAATTTGCAAAATAGGCCCATTTTAATAATCTATTTCTCGATATGGAGACGGACAACTAGCGTCGAGAACCAAAATTCCCTCACATGCTCGTTTTTCTTTTTGATTTAATTTTTCCAACAATTTTTTTGACAATTCAGGTATGAAATCAATTTTCGCATTTTCAGCTGCTCTGAGTACGACAGGTGTCTCCTAATATTTTTACTTCGCATTAATTCAATTTCGATTCCAAATTAAGGAGACATCGAGGCATTTGAGGTCACGTCGACCTGAAGGTTTCGCGGCAATTTTGTTCCGAAGCTAGACTCTCAGAGCCGCAAACAGGCGCTCGCGCGCTGCGTGTGGGTAGGGAGCGCCAGGCTCGCCTCCCTGGGGGCGTTGCATCCAGCGCAGATGTGTTCGTTTGCGAGTTCAAAACACCTCACTTATGAGGCCGCTAATTGACGCGCAGATATACAACCAGTGCTTCGGGAAAGATTTCGTTTCGTCGTCAGAAGCGCGCGATATTCCTCAAGTGTTCATTAGGGATAGAGCAACAAATGCGACAAACACTACTGAAGAGTAATGTGTATTAAGGTCAGGAACTCGAAATGCATGAAAATAAATATTTATCCGAGTTCAGCTGTCATGCAAGTCAGCTCATTACAACCTGAGAGCGTTGAAGCAGACAAAAATAAAGCGCTAATGCACCATACTAAAATTACGGTCTGTTGAGTGCAGGGAAATGAGGTGAGATGCAGGAGCCGACTGTGTACAGCAACACACGAGTACTCCGCTGCATGTGTACTCCACGCCTGCAATGTAGACCCACATTCATGATCTGCATAGAAAACAATTCTAAAGTGAGCCTTTATACAAGCATGGTTAAAGTAAAATACCTGGAGATTTCGAACAGACTATTCACGCAATAGCTTTATACACAATTTCAATGAATATTCAGAGAATAATATAGGAGTTTACAAGAAAAATTACTGTATAATATTCGTCCGAATCGGGCTCCAAACGTTTCAAAAAAGGAGTTAAATAAGCAATAGATTAGTTAATTATTGATGTTAGCTTATTAAAAATGTAGATCATGTTTTCTGCCGTTAATCCTCTAAATTTTACTCGGTAAAAACATTTTTAGACCCGATTATAGTGAATGTACAAAAAATTCAATAGTCATGTAGGTAATTTTCTTAATTCAAATTGTCAAATTTTAAATGCAAAATGATGCAAATAGACATGAAAAATTTAAATCTCTATACCTATTCAGAGTATCAGGAAGCTCCACCCAACTATTGCATTCCTTAACAATTCTAATGCTGCCGTGTTTTTATGCATGTGTTTTTTTTACTTTTCGTCATACATACGCACGCAGCGGCTTAAACCCTCTGAAGCTTCTAAAGATCATAATTTTTTCCTAGAGAAGTAAAAAATGCCAAAAACATTAAGGATCAATACTTATAACATTCAATAAGCAATACCGGCTCAATTCGGTCGTGATATGTATTACGCACCCGAACTCTCTTCAAACTTATCAAATTAAGAACTTGCGTCGGAGAGATTATGCAAAAAACTTCTAACAGCATTACGCGGCAAAACAAGCGTATAGCAATTTGACTGCTTGATGATCAGCCAGTGGTCGCTGAAGAGATTTTCATAACGCTGGTCACCAACCGGTGCTCATAAGCTGCAGTGTGCCATGTAAGTACTTGATTGAAATCCGGTAGGGGCTCATTCCGATTCATTTGAATCTTGAATATTTAAATTTAGTCCAGTTTGTGCTAATTATTAACTTTCAGTTTCAATCACCGCAAAGATAGAATCAAACTGCGAACTAAAAGTCCGCTAGAAAAACTAATGTTTGTTCAAAAAATTTAATTTATGTGTGATACTCTAGCAAGCCGCAATTTTTTTTTTGAAAACGTAGGCAGCAATTGGAGCTCGAAAACCCGGTTGCCAATTCCCAATTGCCTACAGGCACTACACCAAATCAGCCAAAAGTCATAGCTTTTGAAAGAAATATCGTCTTTCTCGGGTAGAGTTATCAGCTAGCATCACATGGAAATAAACGTCAAGGGTATCCCAAAGCAAATGCCTCTGTAAATATTGTCACACTCCATTCGTAAAAGGCAAGTTGACAGTTAGCGAGTCTAGCTACTCACTCCTTGATCAGGACCAGCTGCAATAATCGTGTTTAATGAACAAAAATCAAAGCTAAGGAGCAGGCACATATTGAAAAAATTTAAAGTTTACTACAGGGGAAATGTTGGGGAGTGATTGAAAATGAAAAATAAATTGAAATGGGCGCCTACCCAGTCTAACTTTTTCGCCGNAAAACTAATGTTTGTTCAAAAAATTTAATTTATGTGTGATACTCTAGCAAGCCGCAATTTTTTTTTTTAAAACGTAGGCAGCAATTGGAGCTCGAAAACCCGGTTGCCAATTCCCAATTGCCTACAGGCACTACACCAAATCAGCCAAAAGTCATAGCTTTTGAAAGAAATATCGTCTTCCTCGGGTAGAGTTATCAGCTAGCATCACATGGAAATAAACGTCAAGGGTATCCCAAAGCAAATGCCTCTGTAAATATTGTCACACTCCATTCGTAAAAGGCTAGTTGACAGTTAGCGAGTCTAGCTACTCACTCCTTGATCAGGACCAGCTGCAATAATCGTGTTTAATGAACAAAAATCAAAGCTAAGGAGCAGGCATATATTGAAAAAATTTAAAGTTTACTACAGGGGAAATGTTGGGGAGTGATTGAAAATGAAAAATAAATTGAAATGGGCGCCTACCCAGTCTAACTTTTTCGCCGCCCTCATTCATGTTATTCGCCGCCCAAGTAATTAAATCGCTTGAGCAGCGAAAACCATGCATGCTCCGGCGAAAAAGTTAGACTGGGTAATTTGCAGATAGAAACTGCGCACAAGTTGTGCACAAAATTGCGGTTCCAGTAATTATAAGTTTGTCTGGAGGCAAAACTGCATTGAATAAAATTTCCCTCATAATGTTGTTTCAATTATAGTGATTTAGAATTAAAAATAGTTTTTTCACTATTGCACTCGTAAATCATAACGATTAATTTAACTATAATTGCCTATTTTCTCCGTATGATTCGCTAGTTGTAATGATCAACCCCGAACTGAGCTGGGTACATTTTCTCGCGAGCGTCACACGAACGCATGTGAAGTGTTACTTAAGTAATTCATTGACACAACCTTCTCGGGTACCTGCCACCCTTTGGACAATTTTTAAATGTTTTAGCGTTTCTTTCGCGTATTTGATCATTACCGATTCATGTTGAAGCAGCATCCAAAGCACAACAACATCTTTTCTTCTCGCGGATTAACTTTTGTAAAATCGTAATCGACGCATTGCCAGTTAATCGTTCCTCCGATGGTATACGCATAAAAACTGAACGGGATTGTTACAAAACTCAGAGGATATTTTTACCATTGATTTGAATTTTCACGACTGATTTTGACTGTCATTGTACGACTAAATCGTTAGTGCAATAATCGAGTGTTGCTCGTAAAGTATGTATTACGAGTATTATTTATTTTCTTGGATATAGTTTACGATTCCTTTCGTACGACAACTGTTTATATCAGAAAAAGATATCACAGACTTCAAAATAGAATGTGCAGAATTTTGAAATTATTCATCCCTAACGTACTTCCATAAATTAGATGTTCGTTAACCCAATAATGTCTCATTTAACACATGATGCATAACCTTTACACCTTTCCGTTGACGAACCCATTTTGCCCAAAAGCTTTGATGTGTCTGGTGCTTTTCAAAACTATTAGTCTCAAATTACGACTGATAGATTGTCAATTAAAATTCATTTCATTCCACGTACGACTTAATTATGAATATAGCCAAAAAATTTACGCGAGGTCTGCCATTTTGGAGGGCTCCAACGCTTAATTTTCTAATGCTAACTTATTGGGATGAACGAGACTAGCGGAATTCTTTACCAAACCGAAATCAATCGAATTTTCCTTTCCTGAAATAGAAGGTATTTCTGACAGCCACTATTGATGATGCTATAAACCTATGCTACTACAACTGCTACTTCTGCTACTGCTACTTCTACTACAACTACTACTAATAGTCCTACCTGTTTCGTAAAAAAACTGCGAACGTAACCTCATAGCACAGAAATACGGCATGGTGACCTTCTAGCCTGAGTTGGTGTTAAAGCAACGCTGAATGTTCAGCTTTCTTCATCAGTCACAATGGGTCTGAATGGTCTCAAATTCTTCGGACTATAATGTCCGCTAGTGGAATTATTGAGAGCACTCTTTTGGATACATTCAACTACCCTTCATAGCTGAGGTCTGTTCCCCAGTTATTACGTTTTTAAAACACTCTGAATTTACTTTAAAAGTTTCAAACCATCTAATAGGCAGAGAAAATACCAACCCCTCCAGCGGAGCTGCATTCTATATGGAGATAGTGTCCAAATCTCTAACGCAGTCACAGCCTTCGTCAAAATACTTTGCAGCTCAATCATAGCAAGCAACAAACTGAGAGCGTAATAATTGACTGTCTTGTAGAGCATGGACGAGATCAATTTGAAGGAAAAATAATTTTGAGCTAAAATTTTTGGTCTGTCAGGAATGGACTGCTTAATAGACAAAACTGACATCCACACTCCAAAACGTTTATCCTTCTGCTCAAATTATATTTTCAGCGTCTACAAATTGTGTGCATGATTCTTTAACACGCCCTTGTTTCTACAACTTTATTATAGTGACCTAAATCATCAAACACCGCATGCTCGTTCACCGTAAATGATCAGTGAAAGGAAAAACTGGACCAAGTCACTTCCTTTCCCATGGGGTCTACGTAGCAGAATCTGGTTCGCGTGCTCAACTTGAGAACAAGAGCACCACAATAATCCGAAACAGAAGAACAGTCACCTCGTAGAGCAACATATCCCCAACGGAATCAGTGGCAGAGAGGACCCAAATATACTTTCGAGAGTCCATTTCGTCAAAAAGCCCCGAGGAAATGCCGGCTTGTCGAGCGACTCTCTGGAGAGACCACTGCTTTTGAACTCCAATGACACCACCCTGCAGACACACGCGCTCGGAAATGCTGCAGAGCTGCCCGAACATATAGGGATAATTCGATTCTGAAAGCGAAGGCGAGTCATTTCAAGCCACATAATAGGAATGCTTTTTCACGTACTTCAACCTACGCCAATTCTACTTCAAGATGTTTTCAAATAATAAATTCGTGATAAGCAGACTTTCATTTTTTTTTACTTTCTTAGCAGTAGGAGCTTCTTAGCTCTAACTCGTTCGCAAAATTACAAAGATAACTTTTATTCATACTTATTGCTTGCTTTGCCAAGAGTTTCCATTGAATATCGAAAGTCATGTACACTGAGTAATCCGACGTGGGGGTTATCGTCTCACATATTTTGAAATAACGCAGCTCTAGATTTTCAAAGACAGCTTTCACTTGCACTGGCACCGCCAAGCGCAGTCCCAGTATTGCAATGTCTATATTTGCAGTCCAAAGTGCTGTGTGTCAACTCACAACTCCTAAAAAACGATCGACTCAGTGTTGACATTTTGGTGGGATGTAATGCAATGCTCGGATCTAACAGATTTTTGTTGACTCGCCGATGTTAATTAATTAGCAGTTGGAGCTCTGAAGAGAGACAACGGACAACAGCAAACTGTAGGCTGAAACTCTTTCGCCGCCCATGGCAAGCATAAATGAAAAAAAATTCACCAACAAGTCATCATTCTGTTTTGCTGGAGCATTTCGATTTACGTTAACTTTAACTGAAAGGCGGAAATGAAATGTTCCAATTAGGAAAATTGTATTCCAAAATTATTCTCGCAATCTTTGTGTGTGAAAATTCGTTCAATGTATCCCTAAGCAGATCACTTGGAGCTCTGCACAATTTCTAAAATGAGTTCCGCTCTTGAGTTTGTCTGAACACATGAACATTTTACGCAATGAAAACTTTTCCAGCGATTTAACCGCGTTCTTGATGTAGAAATTTAGATACTCTGTGAACCATAAAATATTCACTTCCACACCTGGTCTCCGCAACCTCTGAAAATTGCGCGCATTTCATGAGCTTTTATTATGAATTTCATCTGCAACTGCGTGACAGTTTTATCGCCCAGCAAGAGCAATAAAATTTGCATACTGCAGCCGAAGTTCTCAATTCAATTAAAAGCTCTCTATTTATTATTCATGCCAGAGCAAGCCTTCCATTAAGTATAGAGAGCAAAAAATGAGTTAAAAACAGCAATAGGATATCAGCTCCTCGGACATATGATCCTACGTCACTTACATTTTGAATGCTTTACCTGCTGAAAGAGCCGATCGTAAATATATCTCGTCGGAGCAAAAAAATAACGTTAGACTCTCAAATCTAACTTATCGTTGTGGCCCATGAAAATGTGTCGTTTTTATCATCAAAGAAATTTAAAAATTCATTTTCACAAAAAAAATGCAGAAACTGTGCTGCAATATTTTGGGAAATATGCTTAATTTCATAAGTAATCTCCGCTCAAAATCGTTTAAACCCGCATGCATCAGGATATAATTTTCTGCAATCGTCACAACTTTAGTGTTCAATGTAAGGACGTAAGCATCTAAGTACATTAGAGTCCACTCATACCCCCTGAATTAGACGTAAAAACTATGACACTCACTGCAATCATTTATAAAACTGAGCATTGTCGAGGAGCCAATTATAATCAAGAATATGACTTTCAGTTCACTATTATACTAGTGCATCGACTTTTCTGAACCATTCAGTAAGAAAAAAAGACGATGGAATGCTGACACAGTCATGTGTCAGCCAACTTCATACAGTTCACAGGCAGGAGTCAGTCAACTTCAGAACGAACTCACTCCGATGAACAACACTTGAAGATTTTCATTTTAGTAAAATGTTCATGAAACATTAAAGTTCAATCTCGAAACTCAACAAAAAGTATTTCAATCAATTTGGATGAAGACTTACAAACAAAATTGAACATTGGCAGTAGTTCATCGAGTTGATATCGGCGGAACTCGGAAGTCTCAATTCTTTGGAACTTTCAAATTACAATGAAATTTTGCAGACGCCGCTGCAGCACGTCCTCTTATTTTACGCGAGAGAAGTCTGTCTTTTCGGAAGGTAACTTTATTAGATTTTTTCGGCTGAGAATTGAATAGGGGTTATCTTTACTATATATTAGGCAGAAAAGTATGATGAATTTTGACCGTCTTTCCATAAGGGTTAGATTTTCGTCTTGTAGACTCTGACTGACGAGTGGATTTGCAGCTTGATGTCCGAGTTTCATTCTAGTGACGTCGTAGTTTTGCCTTGAATCAAAAGTCAGTAACTGTTTGTCAAATAAAGTCAAAGCCTTCATTTGGCTTTGCAAAAACGCGCTCAGTCCAGTACGTGTGCAGCAAGACCGCAGCAATCTATCTGATTATTGTAAGCCTCATTGCTTGCGTAATCACAGAAACAAGTTCCTTTTCGTACTTCCTAAATGTCTAAAATATTTTTCCCTTAATGAACACTTTGCTCACACCAAATGATGATGCCATTAGTTTTTGATTTCTTAAGTCAATTTTTATCACTATTCTCTAGGATGTTTTCAGCGATATGTCAAGTTCTCACTAAGAGTTGAAATTATTTTTACCTTAGCAGCAACTACAATAATTCATGTTAATCTTTTTGATAATGATTGTGTAAGAAATTATCGAATTTTTTTCTAAATTTTGCAAATTTTGCTGCAGTTTTTGTAGCACTAGTACCAAGTTACGCAACATCTTGATAAAATTTACGTTAATTAAAATTCGTTACATAATCTTACCATTTTAGTTCATCAGTGCAGTTAAATGAAAGAGTTACTCGTGCGATTGGAGGGCTACTATCAGCACGGTCAACAACTGGACTTGACTTGCTGAGGCTAACGGAACGTAGCGACCTGTTATCACTCTGACACACTACTTGCAAACCTGCCGACACGATACGAGACGACTATTTGCATGGGTTTGTGTGTTTAACTCTAAGTATTTTATTAACTCTGCTCTAAGTATTTGCATTGATGTCTGCTTTAATGGCTCATTGAAATGTTATTTTAATATCATTCGTTACATAGTCACTTGGAACGTGGAAAGAATTGCTATAACGTTATTCAAAATTGAAATTCCTAACACACTCTTACGACACACTCTCCTCAATGTGACATCTGTGCAATTTTATGGCACGGTGGTAATCCATTTCGCTGAATGCACAGAACGCAAATGTCAAGTGCACTTCACTGGTATTGATTATTGATTCAATCATGAGCGAAAATATCCTGATACAATGAACAAAAAAATTTGTCACTCTACATTCATAGCCACGCTATAATTCTTACATCGAGCGCACTATTTTGAGCTACACTACGTGGGGCATTTGATGGGAATTACGTCGATGGAAATATCGCGATGAAAGTATCTTCCCTGCACGATCCCTGTCACTAACACAGCTTCTATCAACAAATCTATCGGTGATATTCACGAAGAGCATCAGCATACGCTTTCCGTAATAACTGATTGCGGCTGCAGTGTTTATATTTCCTCAATAAATCTAGGAGAGCGAGCGTTACTGAGGGCAATGCACTCGCGGCTCCGTCTCAATTTGTGCTCACTTGATCAAACGAAGCAACACTTGAAATTTCGAGCCGACAAATTTAACTCCCTCAGATGCTTGCGTCATAGTTGGCAGCATGTTTTGATTGTGACTGCGTGTAGGAACTTTTTGCGGCTTGATATAAAAATTTGATAGCTCTCACGTGAGAAGTCAAGGCTCAAATATACATCTATGTATTGCCACTTATTCTTGAATGAAGTAAAAGTCTATATAAATTTATGTTGTTTAGGGTTATACTAGTATAACTATAAACGAATAGCTTAAATCTGAACCTTCGCTAAATATTGATTAAAAGTACAGTTCTCAATTATCATTTTTTCATAAACTCTATGGAAAGAGAAATGTCACAGGTGATTCTGAAATAAAGTGCGCAAAGTCAGTGAGAAACTGAAGGCTGGAATTATCTGCTTAGATTTTATAGAAAAGTTTGTCTAGAGAAGTTACTCGAGGTCACATGTTTAACCCACTCGACTCGATGAGTTGCCTCCCCCTGTAGATGGTGTAAATTTAGTGTTCATATCCTGGTGCGCTAATAATGCTGGTGAGAAAAATGGAAATTTCAGAAACTGATTTAGCTCAGATATTGTTTCTCTGTTGTAAAAACTCGCACAGCTCAGCTATATGTGTGCGCTTATTAAAGACATCAACAAAATCATGGGAGTAAATAATTTGTTAACATGAAGTGATATGCGGGTAGTGAAACCAGTGGTGAGCTTGGATCTTTATTGTGGTGCAAGCGTAGCAGACGGACGATTAAGCGCTGGGCCTGAAGGGCCGCCAGCTTATAAAGCCTCTGAGGGTCTCAGGGTAGGAGGGTATGCGTCCCCATACTGGCCACCACTATATGCGTGCAGTGGTGAGCTTGGATCTTTATTGTGGTGCAAGCGTAGCAGACGGACGATTAAGCGCTGGGCCTGACGGGCCGCCAGCTTATAAAGCCTCTGAGGGGCTCAGGGTAGGAGGGTATGCGGGTATTGCACACACAGTGATATCCACCTGAATGTGAAAAGAAATGTGATTGGACCTTATTTTTTTTGAACTGTTATGTTTCTCAATAAACAAAAGCAAATTTTCACGCAGCACCTCGTTGTTGAGTCGAATGCTCACCTTCTCGAACTCACCATCTTTGGAATTCTTCAGGCACAATACTAATACACATTTTGACTCACAGCTCACTGAAAAAATGACTTTCAGAGCTGAATCTAGCACAAAACTTTGCAGCTGCTCTGGCACGAGAAAAATTATGTTAAGTCTGAATCCTGATTTTATCTTCGAATTGAATAAATGAAGCAAGGCCAGAAACTACGCACAAAAACCCCATTGAAATATTAATTTCCTGCTTATCTCTTTAAACTGAAATTCTTCACCTCTCCTATTTTTGTACTTTTCACATTCCTCATATTTTCGAAATGTTCTTTCCCATGTAATTTAATTCAAAATAAAGACTTAAAACGAAGCAAAACGCCCACAAATCCTCTAAATCAAGCAAGAAAAAGTGTTGGCTCAAGATATTTATCTTTCCCTTACTACCTTGTCGTTGCCCGCTCACATGAAGGTAACAAAGCCGAAAGTAAACATTGCATTGCATTGAACGTCTTTTGGTAGTGAACAGTGAAAAATGAAAAAAATGACAAGTGAAATTTTAATAATTCAAACATCGTACAAGTGCAAGCCATGAATACCTTGATACAAAGATGAACTTTTTCATACGTTTGTAACCTTTCTAGTGGTTTTAAAAGCGTCGCCACTGATTGATGGAGTGAACCTCTAACCTAGTTGTTTAACTGAAACTTTAGCCGTGAGTTGAAGCTAACGGCAGTTTGTCTTCAGAACTTTGTGGCATTTGTTGCTTTATGCATGCAAGCGAGGCACTTCCATGTTACCGAGGTTCTCGAAAATAAACTGCCTCTGTCGTAGGAGCTTCTTTTGTCTCAAGAAATCTGATAGCGCCAGAAATTTGAGAACAAAGGCAATAGTCAAGTGACTGAAGAAAAGAGCCACAAATCCAGGGGAAAACAGGATATATCATTGCATTAAATGTACAAATGTGGTAACATTGGATACGACGTTCGGAAAGCAAACGCTCTGATAATTAAGTATGAATTAGACCTTAAAAATCAATAATTCTAAATTAATCTCCGAAATTACGCTTTCGAACTTTCTGCGTAAATTTTTTCACACTCACGTATAAACTAGCATGGGTCTACTCAGGTTGACAAGTACGTTGCTCAAATTGCCTTTCGACCTACGATCCCAATACGATATTGATTTTGACAAAACATTGAGCTCGTACTTTAACTTGGTAACCATTGATTTAAAGCTGGTAATGTGAAGTTAGCTAGGAATTTTTAATTGATGTGACGATTAGTTTGCTGTGATAGGCTTGCTATGGTTTGCATGAATTTCTTCTCTGTAGCAAGTCATTTGATTTATTACTCGTGCTCTATTGCGTATTTTTGGTATAATTTTTTTACAGTGCCATCCATATCACTGAGATAAATTCGAATAGCTCAGGCGTTAATCCCTTTTCCGGTGTAAATTAATCAATGTCTCCGACCAATAATTTCACTCTACAGGATGCCTAAGCCTGTAATAGATTTTAACCTCCACTAAGTGTGAGCCGTTAAGAAAGGAATGAGTTTTCTTGAGAGAGATACACTATATCATACAGAGAACTTCAGTAACTATAAACGAACAGCGTCATATTGAGACCTGTTCAATTTATGGTCCCAAATCTAAATCTGGTTCTGCTCCGTTGTCCTGTTTTTTCTTATGCTGTCTTGAAGCTCAAAGTCCCGCATGCCTCAGGCACAATTTTTACCCCGCAACTCTATGCACGATTCATTTCTGCTAGAGCTGCATGGGCTCGATGACGCAAAATTGGACGAGTGGAAGCAATTTAGCAAAGCAAGATTCGTACCGATAATTACTGTATTTTCCTTTTTTAAATGGCCAGTTGCTTATTATCCGACTGCACTTCATAAATGAATTTCTTTTGCGCCATATTTAGCTTATTGCTCAGGTAATTAGTTAGGTTTCGAAAATATATCTACAAACATGCATCTATAAACTTAGGAAAGTAAATGAATAAGTGCAGACTTATAACAAACAAGTACATTCTAACGTCCTCAGCATCAGTTATGAATGACATATATAGACAGGAACATCGACAGCACAGAAGTCAATGACCAAGATGCATCAAAATTCAAAAGTTTCACCAGACTGCTTCGGTAGATGAAATTTATCAAACAATGTTGAGCAGGAATCCTGAAAACTATCAAAAAACATTTGAAATGTTGAGCGACAGTATAAAACGTGTAGATTATTTATTAATAATGACCACACACAGAATATTTCAGGAAGAAACAATGTGACACACCTACATTTAAAAGAGCTTACAATAGATTTCATTATGAATATTTCGGCAATCTACCTAAAATTTCGACACACTTAAAAAAATAGAGACTGTGACCCGAGAGCCCAATTTAGCCACAGTCTGCCTCTGACATGCCCGTTCGTTGACAGGTCTGCTGTGCAATTACCTCAGTGCATTGCAAGACGCATTACTGTAGCAGTCCAACTTTATCGAAGTTCTATAGAAGTTGCAGCTTGCACTCATTAGTTCAACAAAAATGTACTGAAAAAGAATTGAGCGTGAAACCCACATTTGGAGAAATGTACGGAATTTGCTCTGCATGGTTCATTGTCAAGCGTTTTTGAAATTTTCATTGCGTGATGAGTGATAAAAGTGTTGCTGTATTTTCAGCCAGCAGTTCGGGCAAACGAATCGAATTCTTGCAAGACAAACAGTTTATTTAACCTAGAAAAAGCTTAATCAAATTTACTGAGCCTAAATTCGTTGCATAACTTTCTTTAGCACTTGTTTGAAGAGCATGAGAAACATTGACCCACATTTTGCGAGTGAATGAGACTCCAGATGCAAAGCAATTTAAAAGTTTGTTCAACATAAATAAAAATGCGAGGCGCTCACAAACATTCAAACATAAAAAGTGTGCAGAAAAAAATTAAAATACAGTGCTTGTAGAAACAAGAAAAGAAGCCCCACAATCAGCATTCAGTGGAATTCAATTAAATTCTGATATTTTCTTCATAAATCTATCTTGACCGTAAGTTCATGGTACTTGGTAAGATAATTCTGTAATGCTTTTTTTAGATTTGTTTCCCCGTTTTAAATCTCGAATAGAGCAGAACTTTGAGAAAAAAACTCGTCATTCCGGCTGTAAATTTGCCACGGAGCCCGCCTCCCCCCCCTCCGCTGTCTGGCCTGGAGAAAATTTTACAAGTATTGTGGGTCACTAGTCTTCGTTCGGTGTTTCGAAAGACATTCAATACTTTTGTGTTTTCATATTCAAATTGGTTAATGGGGCATGTTTTTCAGTCTTCACATGCAGCACATAAATAATATTTATGATGGCTTGAAAAGAGAGAGAATGCTGAGAGAAATTTTCACTCATTGTGAGTGCCAGTTTATCATGTATTGTATTTCATCAAATATTTCAAAACTCTCTCACATGCCTGAATTCAGTAGCCAGTATTTTTGTTTCTTTAAGCGGCCCCATAAAAATAATTCGTATGATGATCATCCAATCGAACGCCAAGTTTACGTGCAAGTTATTTGTGTCGCCAAGTTACTAATTGCATCTAATGATCTAGAGGGGTTGGATCGATGCAATCCAGCAAAGCTGGTGATACAAGCTAAATTGGAGATGTGCATCACACCAAACCCAAATTTAACCTATACTTTAGACTTGAGAAAAGTTAGTGGACAATAAAGCTATAGAGACCGTGCAAAGATGTAGAAGTATTTCTACATTTTTCTTTGCGGTGTTCGTAGCACACAGTTCATTTATCGTGAGCTAGAACACTGCGACTCAGCGAGCTTTGATTGATTGTTAGTTTACTTTATGTTTTAATTTTTAGGGTTGAATTATAGGAAAATAAGTATCTAGAATAATTGATCATTTCTCATTGATGAATATTTTTAAAATCTAAAAACTGTCAATTCAAAAAAGATTTATGAAAAATTCCGCCAAAACGACTCAATTTCCAGCCCATTTTTGTCCGAGGGCCATCAATAAAATGTGACTAAATTTCAAAGAGCTAGAATGCAGAATGCTGGAATGCAAGAATTATACTTACCTTTGATGTTCAAACGTCCTTCTGTGTGCAGTGTCAACATTATTATTTATGAAAACAAGTTAGATTCAAAATTTTTCCTCTCAAAAATGTTTGATAAAAGGGCTGAACTTGAAGACCCTGAATTAGTGATTGTCACTCCTCTCGGAATTAAAGTGAAAAAACACGAGATGGCTAAATTTAGAATTATACTTCTCCGCTAGAACGACGTTTGTGGTATAGAATACAACCTCGTTAGATGAATGAACAAGCGTATTTCTTTGCTTGAGTGGCGGTTGTCATGCATCCGCCACTCGCTTCAGAAATCACTAAGTAAGCTTACACTTTAGCAATGAAATCGATAATCATCGATCCTCTGATCCATCCCTTCAAATTTTTCCAGTGCCCAACAATAACGTGAAGTTCTTTCGGGGAAGTTAATTTGCGCAAACAGCCGCTTGTGCTGGATTATGTTAGCAAGCACCCTTCATTTCTTCTCCAGACATCAATTGTCATGTTATTTTCCAGTCATACGTAATTTTAAATACTACAAAATCAGTGCTCCTCTTCTCTCTAATATTTTTCCTGTGGGAAAATGTATTTGAATTGTAACAATAACTTTTCAATGAAACTTGAAACTCACAAAAAGTAAATCACTCCCTCTCATGGCTGCTTTTAAAACTCTAATGACAGGTGATAGCGTTCGCCCTTCAGCTGGTAGTAACAAGCATAGATAACTTCGGTGCTTAAAATTTCAAAAATGTTTACGGCTTATAACGGGCTTACCATTCATACATCGGTTTTAACCTCCATTTAATTCCCTTTCACCATGCCATTAACTAGTGCAAATTCTTTCGGTTACTTTTTAGGAAAACCATCGACCGACCATCGTTCAGTAACATAAGAACATCTATTGAAGGGAATTGCGACAAACTGAGTCTTTGGGCGGTGCCAAAGCAGCAGTTTTGCGGTCAAGATCCATGGGTCAGGGTAAGGCAAAAAAGAAGTGTTCCCTCAACCGGCCTTACCTCACTAAGCAGTTATTCATGTTATGATAGCCACCTCAAAGTGAACGTGAAGTAGCAAGGGGTGTTAAACACCATAGAACGCTGCAGTTGCATGCAGAAGTACGGAGACGTAAGAAATTGTGAATTCAAGCGATAGGAACACGGTGAGGCCCCAGCAGCTCAAGATTTCAATAGCCATAAACATGTCTGCTAAACTTTATCGACTTCTGAATTTTATGAAGATAGACGCCCAGAGACAAAGGTCGTAAGCTTTCACTCTTAACGTGGGTTTTAGATTCAAGTATTTCCTTCCGGACCAATTCTTTACCCTGTAATTAGAAGTGATAAGTCTTGAAACAGCGCCCACCAGTGAGAATCAAACGCGCTCTTAATTCATGTTATAAGTTTGTTTCGTGACACCCTAACTACAAATTACTTACCTTAATCGTTAGATTTGTGCGGGGAGGTTTCGCTCGAAGATTTATTGCCTTCACTCATGTTAAAATGCATTCATAATTTAAAACGATGATATTTATGAAAGGAACAGTGACACAAATTCAGATGAAGAAAAATTAGACATGAAAAAATTGACGTAGAAAACTGATGTTGAAAGGAATTTAACCAAAAAAAAGATACGGTTTCAAACTTTCATTCTAAAAGTTTCACGAGCTCTTAATACAATTTCGAATGATGGATTGAACGCAGATCGAATTTTCTCTGCGAGTTTTGATTAATTGATCTTGTTTCCTGATTCCTTCAACCCTTACTAGACTTCCAGATCCATTGGCCCATAAACAACACAAAACGTATGACTTCCACCACCATGTATCACAGTTGAAACAGTGTTCGTTCCAAAAGTTCAATGTTCGTCTCATCTGACCACAGAATCGATGCCCAGAAGCTGGTTGGTTTATCATTGTGTTCTGAGGCAGAAGCTAATGAGGCTTTACCTTCTCTATCGTACGAAGAGGTGATCTCCTTTGACTGCGTCATATCAGTCCTTCTTTTTTTAGTACTTTTTGATCTGTTGACCATAAAATTTCAATTTCCTCCGTACATAAAAGGTGCAACACAACAATCTTTGTGATTTTCGGGCCGTTGTTCAATATCCTCAAGTCCTTGAAAAATTTAGCGAATGACTTTATACATTTATGATACAATATTATTCAATCATATTGATCAAGCCGCATTCTGAAGGGAAGAATACGAAAGAAATGTTTCGTAATGAAACTCTTATTCGATGTCATAGATATATAATTTTGTTTATATTCGTAAGCATATTGCAATGGATACATTTTTTTGTGGACGCCCTACATTAGGTACAAACATAGGAAAACTGTAATGATTATAACATTTTTGTCCATCTAATTTTTAATTTGAATTTGTAAATGTATTTGATTTATATCTAAGTGATACAGGTTCTACAATTTCACGGATGTGAATAAAATATTTAAATCCCCGGTTATGCTAGTCAGGGGTAGCTTTCGGGATGTCTGCGTTTGAAAAATTAAGGTAAGGAAAATACATATACAAAGACCATGAAGCCTGTATCACCGCTACGCTCAACGCACATAATTATTGGTCAAGTTGTCAAAGCGTAGAACCCTTTTTTGGATAATTAACAACTTAATTAAAGGATTACGTCCACTCGCGAATGTCATCATCCTTCACCGGTCGTGTTCTTTAAATCTTATCATAGAACTGATTCGCTCAAAAATGTTAGAAATAATTTAACACACGATACTGTCAAGTATGTGTTATGATCACACATTGCTATTTTATTCTACGTGTCGCTCCATTTCTTTATTTTTGAATCCGTACATCATCACTTGTGAGCTACAGTCACCAAGCCGGTAACAAACCAGTAATTCCAGTACATCAAAATAACTAAATATATGCGATTAAATATTCAACTCATGAAAAAATCAGCAAGTTCCATGGTACCGTTTGCATTGAATGCATTAGCTCACGAAGTTGTACACAGTTTAAACATTTTTAATAGGTACTAAGATTAAAATTTGTGTTCTTTTTCCTGTGCGTGCAATTTAACTTTTTTGTTCTGTTAAGAGAATAAGCTGAAAATCATATAAGAAAAAAGTAGGCTAGCAACATTATTTTCTAAAAAAATTAACAAATACATATTCAAGAGACTATATAGTGTATATAAAAATCCTTCCGTAAACCTGAAGGATCTTCCAAATAAATCCCCTTGTAGACTCTAATACTAACAACCAGAAAAAAGCAACGTAACACTTCGAAATTTTGATAGTTTATTCAGCAGACCAGAACAAAAGTTGTGTTCTAAATACCCGTCTTAAGTCATGATGGTTTTCACACGCTTACGAAAACTGGGCACGGCAAAGAATATTTCTGCTGATTCCAACGACTCCACTGCCATTTTGATGGCCTTCTTAATGGCCGCGACGTTGTTGTGGGTCTTTCCCTGAGCTCTGGCCTTAATTTGTAACCAAAAATAGTGGTCTAACGAGTTCAAGTCACGCATGTGGGAAGACTTGTGCATGGAGGTTTTTCTCGAAGATTTCTTGCCTTCACTCATCTTCAAATGTATTCAGAATTTAAAACTATGATTTTTATGAAAGGATCTTTCCCCAAGATCTTCCCTCCAAAAAAACAGGGTCTTTCCCCAAAAACCGCTCACTGGTCCACAGTCAACAATTTTGCTTGACTTGTTGGCGGCCACCGAGTCTTGTTGGTACATGAACTCCTTATTTAAAGCCAGACCTTCATCAAGGGATTTATTTCTGTTCCATAGTCATTGTAGCAAGATTTCACCTTTCCTTCTCGTTATCGGTGAAGAAGGGGATAAAAACGTCACTCTTACTCGAAACCCTATAGAAGGTCATGGCGCTAGCTGGTTTCTTTGTGGTCGTCGTGGGTTGAATGTCAGTGTTCGAAAAGCCAATCCAGGGATCGTTCCTTTTATTGTAAGCCTTATCAACTATCAAAATCTTCTCATCAGAGAAGAACTTGATGGTCGATCCGTTCTTCTTCGTCCTGTCCAAAATTTCTTGCGCCTGTCCAACCGTACTTCTTTTATCTTATTAGTTAGGAGACGCTTCCTACCTTGTGCGTAAGTGGTAAGGTCAAAGTCTATGACCACCTTGTGAATTTTCAAGATGCTGATGAGCCTTTCACTTGATAATATGAAAAATTTCACGGTTGGATTGGCCTGGACGCATCGTTTGAGGCAGGATGAAAAGCGAAGTTTAAAATTTCATTTTCTACGCGTGTGAGTGGTTTTGCAATCTTTGCTAAATTCATCGAAACGCTTATAAACATCGCAACCAGTCTGTGTTGGATAATGGAGGGATTTTGTAATAAAGTTTTGGCCTGTGCGACTAAGTTTATAAAAAGCTGATTTTTCCAGTTGTTACAATGTGAATGCGTTATGTTTGTGCATTGAACTCTAAATGTCAACTATCAAGTTAAAAAATCTAAACACAAGTGATGCAATCCAGCCATCTTTTAAAGGGTCAGAATTACTATAGTTTTAAATTTATTCGGTTTTATATGAAAAAACCCTAGGTAAAATTACGAAATATTTGTTGCGTGACAAAAAAGAAATTTCTCGTCGTTATATACATTCCTATACGTTCCGGAGATTAGGAACTTTTACTGAATAAATGAAAAATCAAATTCAGGGTGAAATGAACATAAATCAATCATTCTTCGTACATCCTACAGTTGACAACGAAATTTTAAAACATTTACGCTAAAAATTATTTGTAACACAAGATGCAAACATAATAGGCAACATAGCCCTTATTAGCAACAACTGCCTCCAGTCGTTGTTCATAAAAAACGATGAACATTTTGCATCAGACCGGTAGAACTCTTTCTTGTTCTTCGTAACAGAATTTTTTTATTTCAGTCCACGAAAAAAGTTTGCCTCTACAAAGCTAAATTTTGAACTACTCCCACGTATTTTCATTTGGATTGAGATTAGGAGATCATGATGGCCAGTTTAAACTCTGACTCGGTCATTGTGTAACTAATCTGGAATGTATTTTATTGTGTGTTTTAGGTCGTTTTCTCTAGCTGAAACACCCATTTACTCCTTATGAATTGTAGTTCGGAATTGAATTAAACAAACAAACATCGGCATCTAAGGATGCTTTTTTCCAATCAAGCCTGATACACATCAGGCTTGATCGCCTAGTGTCATTAACTTGTACATTGGTTTTTCAAAAACCTTATCACTCACGCAAGGACGCCATGACGATTCCCTCGGTCAAGACCGGGTACCCATTTCAGACACCTGGATAGAGTGGGGTATTGTACTTTGAGTTTTTCCCCTATACCCAACGGAGAAAGTCGCCACACAGCGCCGGGATTCGAACCCTCGACACCTTCACGGAAGGGCTCGTTCTTTAACCACACGGCTACGACGAGCACTGTGTTCAAAAACGTCACACGTCACTCACTTGAACACCTCATGAATGAGTTGTTAAAATAAATTTAGGCTAAATGATCGAATTCACCGTCCTTTTATCACATGAAGTTCCCTCGGCCCTGCAGATCAAAATTGACCCTACAAAAAGTGGCTCTCATCTCCATATTTCATGTTGGGAAAAGTGTTTGGTTGCAAGGACGGATTCGGCCTTAGGCAAGCCCCGCTACTGTAATTGTTACGAAACCGGTTAATGTTGGCTTTATCTGACAGCACATTACTTCGAAATAGTCATCCTCTTCGTTGAGAAAAGTTTTAGCGTTTTTCAATCTAGCAGCAACATGGTTTTCATCAAGTGTAGGAATACTCATGCCGTACACTTCTTCAGATCTTTTTCACAGAATGCTTCACCATTGTTTGTTTACTTACGCACACTTGTTGATTCCATTTGATTTGACAATTCTCAATGAGATATTTCAGGGTTTTTATTCTCATTTTGTGAAGCGTAAAATGGATTCATTATGAAAATTTATGTGGAGCTTCTACCCTTATTCCATTCGCGACTGCTATCTCAAGCTTCTATTTCATTGTAATGGCTTGCATAAAGCTACTAAGAATGCAGAATTTCATGGATATTTTCTTACAACCATTGCCAGTCCTGTGCTGCTAGGTTACCATATTACTCACTTGAATAATGTGTTCTTTTGCACCCTGAGTATTCTGGGTGATGTTGATTAGGCAGAGGTTTCTTGTTCAGTGGAGAAGAGACCATTTCAGTGCATCATTAACAATAGGAAACTGACCTGGAAAATTATCGACATTCAACATAAAGTCTTTCTAGGCCTTTTAACAAGCTGACGTGTCTGATGAGTCTAAACAGCGAAATTGCTAGAATGTTTGATTTGGTCTTGAAACTGTTTTTGCCACCGGGATCCGTGACTACCGCAGTCACTTGTGCAATCTACAATATGTGTTTGATTGCAATTTACGTTTCATTGTTTTCCATTTTAACGTTCATTCAGAATAGGTTTTCAATCTCAGAAACGAGAACAAATGTTTTTAAGAACGTGAAACGAAAATTCTTAGTGAGCTACGAATACTCTTCTCAAACATTGCAACATAAAACACATCGGACACCAATTAGAAGCAGCCAATGCCGTCCGAGAAATTTTAATTCGGAGCAACAAAAATCGTGAAGTATTTAATATTCATTTTTTCGCGTAGCAGAATTCTATTTTATCGTGACTCGAGGAAATCATTCCAAGCAAAATCAGACAGCTATGTTGAAGGCAATGAACTCGGAAATAATATGGAGTTATGTTTTGGCTGGACGAGAGATTTTTTCGAGACAGGCAAAGTTCGTCACTCAGGAAAGAGTCGTGCGGATGCACCACGAAACCATAAGAGCTGGTTACATCCTTGAAAGATTCAATTAAGTGGCAGCTTTTATATTCGGTTTCCTGCATTGAAATTCCGTCTTCACAATTTGGGAATATTGTTTGCAATCAGTGGAATTGGTAATAGATTTTGAAAAGTTTAAAAGTGTAAGGGGTTGCAGAAATCATGAATTAAAATGCTGAATTGAGTTTAGTAGATGTATTTCTGCTCTCCACAAACCACAAGTCGGAGGTTAACGCCGTCCCATTATTCCTCCGTATGTAGAGTAAAAAATGAAAAAGCTTAAGCTAAGAACAGTTTCTCACTCCTGAAAAACAGCGGTACAAGCACGCAAGACCGTAGTATAGCGGAGCATTTTCCATCGTTAGTTCTCTCAACAGATGTTGCCAGAAAAGACGGCGAAACTTATGATGCTGAGGTTTTTTTAAAGTACCTTTAATTTCAATAAACAAAAGTTCCCCTGCAGGAGTAACGAGCTTTTGCAACTGGTTATAAAAACTGAGTTAGAACAGCAAAACCATCGATTGTTCAAGGAAGTCAAAAACAACTACTAGACATAGCAAACACCCACGATGGCAGGGGCGTAACACCCCCATGGAGGCGTGTAATGTGATTAGACGAGTGAAAAATTGCAGTTTCCAAAACGAGGGCAAAGTTGGAGAAAGAGGAGATCAAGCCTTCGATTATCCATCATACATCATTCTCACAGCACTGGCTGCAGTTGATAGTGTGGTGAAGCATGCACATGCATGTATCTATAAGAACGTTTCAAACGATCAGGAGTAGGCCCAGAAGCTATGTGTAACAATAATCAGTACTTTAATGCACTCAAGTATTTAAACCGAAAGACTGAGGTGATCGAATACACCGTTCTTCAAATTTTTTTTTTCCGATGCATCCTGCATATGAAAAACCACAGCTAGCGCTTGAATCTAAGAGCACATATCAATTTAAACAACTGAAACAATTTATTTACCACAAGTGATACATCGAGTTGATAGTTTCTTGAGGCTATTACAATAGACACATTTTAATACAGCTACTCGCGAGCCCAAATAAGTTCAACGACTTCTTACATCCCATCATCAACGCTATTATAAGCTGTACAATTATTTTCAACCTAGTACTGTACATTTGACTTAATCGTATCCTAGACTTGTAGATTATTGGGCCTGCAAAAAATTCTTATGCTTGAGTTTACAACAATAGTTAAAATGAGCCAAATGAAAACCTTGAATTCTATGAAAGTCATTGAATACATTTAATCAAACACAGTAAATTACCCTGACAAGTTGAGTTATAAAACAAAAAATATTCAACTTAATTACCTAGTGTCATTAATGCTTATAAAAATTTAAATTCTGGATTCGTTTGGAAGCTTTGCATGATGTTTTTCTCCGATTTCATCATGGATTGAATTTCAAGCCTTAGTTCCAATGAAGTGGATGCGGTGTTGAGACCGTGCTACTGAATAATAAGGAAATTGCAATTTATTTCCAATTCGAGTTATTTAAGCTTGATGGCTTTTTTTAAAGATAGTAACTGTTTAAGATCTTTGTCACCTTCATAAGTGGGCATTGTATTCCAATTTTCTCACCGCTCTGATGTTATAAGTGTAGAAAGCAAATGAGTTGCACTTTCATCAGTTCCGTGATATGCTTCTATTCCATATGATAAACAAGTGAAATGAGCAAATATTCACGTATTTCTAAAGCTTTATCAAGTAATTTATTTTCTGCCTTACTGAGGATTCCTGCGAATTTACATAGTTTAGTTCTCGTAAATGAAATAAGGTCTTTGAAAGTAAAATTTGAACGATTATTTTGCCCAGAAACTCACAGGAGTTGGTTTCTTAAATCTGACCATCAACAATCTTGATGCATGGAAGCGACTGATGGCTTATCAATGTTGATGCATATTTTGTTCGCTTTGGGCCTCAATGAAAGTTTTTGCAGTTCGCTATTTATTCAACTATAGCGTTGAATAAAACTAAAATAGCACAAGTCCTGCGATGAACCTCCACAGAACTTTCTGGACAATTTTCAATAGTTCCGATTGTACATCCTCGATGGCAACGCACTGCTTGTGCTTTGCTAAATATGATTTGTGTCACTTAGGTGCCACTTCTTTAATGTCGTAACTGTGGAGTTTCGAGAGAAATATGCTTTTTTCTAAGCAATTGAGTGCTTTTCAAAGGTCAAGAAACCTGAAGAAAATAGGCTTTCCTTTATGAATGCATGAATAATGGTATTAGAAATTATTTAATACAGCCTGAGCTGTATGTTTTTTAGAATGGGAACCATTTTGATTATCATGGAGAAATGCTTCCTGTTCAAAATAAGAGCACATGTATTATTTTCTCTAATGTTTTACGTTTAATTATTAGTACAGAAACTGGTCTGTAATTACGAACGCAAGTTGTATCATCATCATCATAAAAATAGGTTTTACTCTGGTAATTTTAAGCATGTTTGAGTAAATACTAAGGAAAGTGACTGGTTACATGTCTTTTGACACGAGTTGTGTTTTTAAATCAGCTATTAATCGGAGAACGCTTTTAACTCCTATAATTNGAACTTTCTGGACAATTTTCAATAGTTCCGATTGTACATCCTCGATGGCATCGTACTGCTTGTGCTTTGCTAAGTATGATTTGTGTCACTTAGGTACCACTTCTTTAATGTCGTAACTGTGGAGTTTCGAGAGAAATATGCTTTTGTCTAAGCAATCGAGTGCTTTTCAAAGGTCAAGAAACCTGAAGAAAATAGGCTTTCCTTTATGAATGCATGAATAATGGTATTAGAAAGGATTTAACACAGCCTGAGTTGTATGTTTTTAGAATGGAAACCATTTTGATTATCATGGAGAAATACTTCCTGTTCAATATAAGAGCACATGTATTATTTTCTCTACTATTTTACGTTTAATTGATCGTACAAAAACTGGTCTGTAATTACGAACGCAAGTTGTATCGTCATCATTATAAAAATAGGTTTTACTCTGGTAATTTTAAGCATGTTTTGAAAAAATACTAAGGAAAGTGACTGGTTACATGTCTTTTGACACGAGTTGTGTTTTTAAATCAGCTATTAATCGGAGAACGCTTTTAACTCCTACAATTGATTTCTCAGGTGGTTTATGCGCTCAGTAACATCGGAGGAATAAGCAGGCGTGGAAGAGAAAAAGTTGTGTTCTTGAACATGCTCCATGTATCTTAAATAATTAGTCGTATCATTAGCAATACCATCAGCAAAGGTTTTACCAATGTTTATTAAGAAGTGACGAAACACAGTTGCGATATGTTTTTTATTGTGATATTTGACAACATCTCGGAGAATGAGTCCAATTTTTTCCTCAGCACTATTATTTTGCGAATAGAAAACGTTAAACGGGCACCTAATTGTCTCTAAATCAGTTTTACACTGAATGAATTTGTGCATAAAGTTATTTTCCATCGATTTTCTTAGTTGATTTGTCATATAATTCCTGAATCTATCACAAATCTCTTAGAATGTTCTCCCTGCTTAGAGTATTGTAGTAGGCTCGACGTTTGTTTAAGTTGATAACGATGTCCTCAGAAATTTTATTTTATTTTTCGGTGCAATTGTGCGAATAATGACATCACAACATGCGTTTATGTAGTTTTTAATATTTCAGTTAAGTTTTGCATTCCTTCGTATATTTTTACCGCTTCACTGGGTCGTTGCTTGATAATCATGGTTTGAATTCCTTTTCATGGTACAGTACGGATTTTTCAAAAATTTTATTTTTTATGCAAAGATATGAGACAGTTTCTGTCTATAGTTTGGTACAAGTAATAAAGTCCTTTTTCTCAAAGAGCAACACACACTGAGAAAAATTTTGTCCCAAAACCGAGACACTTTTGTGTGTCATGGGCTTATACGACACACTTAAGTGTGTCAACCATGACACACTTGAACGTAAATCAATTTTATTCCACATAAGTATTTCACTCCATCAGACAGGTCACTGAGTACATTAATGTGCAGACAACGTCTAAGAACGTCTGAGAATTAGAAAGAAAATTTGTGAAGGTATTCGGGTTTTTGAGAGAATTGGACTCCATTCACAAAATCTAAACAATGTTCGGTTTCCTACAAAAAATTTTAGCCGTTTGAAACGTGAATATGTGTTTGAACTCTCTCAACCACTTTGATATGTGGTCAAAAGAAATACTCTACTGCGTGTCAAAATATTTCAAAAACCGTGTGAGACACACATATGTGTCAAAAATATCTCTCAGTGTGCAGAGAAATGATCAAATAAATCGGAAATTATCACTTCCGTACGAAAGTCAGCTGATCAATCATGAAGTTGTTATCAAGCAGCGTAACAGATTCGGATGAAACACGTGTAGGCTTCATGATTATTGGAAGCAAAGTTTTAGACTGAAATATGTGAGCATAAACTACCAAAAAAGTTGAAACACGAATGATCATTTTCTCATGAGGAATTGCTATAACGCTACTGATTTATTCCTTTATAAAACTCATGAGTTCAACTGAAAATATGAATAGTCCGCTTCTTCTTCGCTGAAAACACTTCTACTTTTTTCTCATTCTGAGCAGATAAAAGATTCCTTGCAAAACCTCGAAGCGTCCAAGCCAGCAAAAACTGAAGCTTTAATGAATAACGGAAGTGATTTGATAAATTATTTATTCAAAGTGATTTAATTTTCAGCTAAGCCGTAGAACTTTTTTCCTGTTAGTGCGCAAAAACACAAGTTCTTTTGAAGTCAACGTCATAACTAGATGGAAGTTTTTTAACACGAGAGAAAATGAAGGCGTAGAATCTGCACATGTTTTGCCTGCTACAGCGGTCCCTTTAGAGAGCTTCTCCATACTAGAGCTTCATCATTTGTCAGCGGAAATTATTCGAATGATAATATCATCCTAACAACTGATAATAGCACAGATAGTTAACATCCTCCTCTCATTCTTCAGCAGTAAATTGTGATGCG
>JACJUY010000771.1:177434-192685 GCA_014220935.1 Platorchestia sp. MABIK
GAAGATGTGCACAGACTGAGTTCTTTCGTACGGACGCTGTTGATGATGAGTAGGTCCCTACGAAACAAGTTTAGAGCGGCTGCCATCGCACAACTGCACCCATTACTTCAAAAGTTTTCGAGCTGTTTTCAATTCATTCACCGAAAAGCTGTTTGAAACTGTAAGGATAATTTACGAGTGAACATGCTACCAATATCCAGAATTTATGAAAACAATTGGTGTCGTTCACACGACGGATAAGCTTTTTGTTTGCATTATCTAAATTCTGCTTGATTCTCGAGCAACATGATTTTACAACTAGATTCTGCAAACAAAGGCGTTTATTTGCTTCAACTGCATCGCGATTCATCAAAACTTTTTGTGAAAGCGAAGCTACTGAGCCGCCAGGACAAAGGAGTGCGTGCATTATTGGCGAGAAATAAATTACAGTGGGTAGTTTTTTCATCACAGCAGAAATTTTGGTGCGATGCTCGAGTTGTGACCGCAGGGGTGAGCCAAATATAGTAACTTTTCAACAATTCGGCTACGGCGAACCCTAATTCAATGGATAAAATTCAAGAAAATAACACATGAAATTATGAGTCAGTATCAGTTGTGCACTCGTTACCGTTCAACATTTCTATATTTATAACTCTGAAAAATTCCCTAAACGCATTTAAGTTGAAGTTATTTACTTACCTGGACTCGAGCCGAATATCGCGACCAGACTCGAGACAAAAATAAATGTAGCTTGCCACCAAAACGCTGGCGAGAGTTTCACGGAATTCGCTTCTCCCATGAATACGCGGGAGCAAATCTCACGGACCAGACAAGTTATATACATTATTCATTCGTGATCAGCGGGCTCTGCCTGCAACGTCGACAGCTCGCTTGTCATTCTGCTCGCACCCTCACCGAGTCGTGCGTGAAATATTATCTGGTCGAGAGCATCATTAGGTGGCATATCGGCCATCAACTACGGCGATTACAGGGCCAACTAATATTCTTTTTATTAAGAACTGCACCGAATGCAATGAATCGTTCTGTCTACCTCGCTCTATTAATCGGCGTATTAACGAATTAATCCATGAGTAACAAAAAACAGTAAAAACAGTAGATGACTGGAAATTTTTGCCTCATGAAATACACCCTGTTCACCGTAAAAATTGTGGGATGTGCTTGAGCTCGTTCAGACCCAGCAGTAAAAACAAATTGAAATGGAAAAAACTGATATACAAACAGCCATGCTACCCAATGCATCGTGGTCTAGAAAACAAAACGCAAATTTATTCCGCAATAACTTTTGAAACTTTTCAAAAGATTACATCTTTGTTCGTTGAATTTTGTGTAGATACGGATTTTATCACCAAGTCGAATAGCATTAAGATTGGTTGTATTTCCGTGTCTCAGTCTAATTTTGAATGATGAATGGTTCTTTAGAAGTGAGTCACAGCAGAAAATTGGCAGCGCTCTTCCTTTGATTGCAAAGCAAAGTTAGCCATTTGTACATCAGTCTCATGCATACGCTCTTACATTTATTTTTGCATTCGTATTTATTTCTACACTCAATTACCTATCCCGCAATATGAACGCGATGGCGAATCCACAAAGTGAGTATTTTCTACTGAAGTTGCGTGTCATTGTTTCACTACCGCTGCATGTTGAGAGTTTGACNTGCGATTTATTATCATATTCTTTCTCCACTGCTTACAATGTCCAAACTCCAAGCGATGAAAATAAGCGTGAATTTTTTGTAATTAATACTCGTAATTCCCTTGTGCTTGTAATAAACTCAATCTGAAAAGTAAAGACTTTTCAATAACTTTCTGCCTTTGCTAGTCGTGTTGAACTTCATTATGATTATATTTTCTCCTGTCGGCTGTTTATGGTTGGCTTAAAGCGTGAGGAGGAAGGTTATGCTTAGAAAAGATTTGTCTATACCGCTCCAAAAATTTAGAGAGTTGCTTTATCAATAGAGCTCCAAATTAAATTTCTAATTCAGAAACCAAGAGAATATTTGAATCAAAATGTGCTGTTCATCAAATTTACATATATGTGAACATTTATATACTACGTTAAAACAAGCGTTAGTTAGCGTACTCAGAGTTCTTTAAAACTCTGAAATGTTACCACGCACAAAATCGTGACAAGGTAGGTAGTTGAATGAGAAAATAAACTAAATCAGGCACAAGCTGAAAATTCTGACTTGATGTTCAACTTCTGCAACAGAAAGATATTTTAATGCTATAGCCTCGTACAAGCGAGAGGATAAAGACACACAGCTCATTAAGCCTTCCTGCAAAAATTAAATGACCTGCTACCTGTTGATGCTCCGAACACAGCAGAACAAAATCATGGGCATTTTAAAAAGCCGATAAAATTTCCCTCGTGGTGAGCCTAACCTCGGGATGGTTAGATACTGGCAATATTTTTAAGATTTGGTCATCAATGCTTTATGAAGAAGTTTATAGAAATTCTTCATTTACTAATTTTAAATTTTTATTTGCCCAAGAATGTTTAATACTTAATCATCGACGCTATTTTGCCGACAGAGTAAAAGTTGTTGAGCACGTGAGCGGATACTTCACATAAAAAATGAGTGAAAAATACTGCAGTATAAGTAAATATGTAGCAAAAAAATTAAAACATTTCCATTAAATATTTTTGGTCAGGAATGTTTCCTTTCAAATTTGCATTGCTCTCAGCGGGAAGTAGTCATTTGTGTTCCCAATAAAATTTCATCTTATAGAATATGTATAATGCAGAATGACTTTACTTGTTGCCCTTAAACTTGTCGCTGAAGAGGAACTTTTTGTATTTATCATGCCACGCTCCCAGGCTACGCGTTGTTCAGCCACCACATGTAAATGGCGTCAATATTAATGTAACATCATCGGCCTAGCCGTAGCAATCATAGTTGAGGCATCATTGCTATTAAACTTTTCTCCTTCATTTACGTATATTGGAGCGTGATCATATGCTGAAGTGGAGAAATAGTTCCTATGTAACAAAGTCTATTATGGCGTGTAAATGTGATAGGTTTTCTTATCGTGAGGCATGCACTCGATCCATGCAATCAATTTATTTGAGCTACTGCAAATTTATGCTTAGTGGCTTCCTTGCTTGATCTGTCCCACTCCGGAAACGGGATACCTAAACATAACATTTTGATTTCAAGTTTTTTATCTTTTGAATTGAAATTTAACGATCTCGAATTATATTTTAAAATGTTTGAAATGTTATTTTAAAACAGATTTAAACGAACTGACCCAAACTGTTCATTGAAAAATCTTTTTTGTGTATATATTACGTGTAATCATTTGATCTTTAGTTTGTTAATTAGTGAATAATTGTATCTCAAACTTGAGGAAGAAACGTAGTCGTTTTAGATTTCGGGATTATACTAGAAAAAGAATACTATGGAAAATAAGATGAGGTAAATTATGACCGTAAAATTTTTGCGTCTTACTGTGGCTTCCTTTTCAGTTTCATTGGGCGCCAGCTGCAATCTGTACGTCTAATTGGCCTTGGGCTACGTCAAGTGGTCTTCTTGGCAGCTCTTTATCATGAACATTCGAGTATTGAGGCAGCCTACCTTTCGTTTTACTTTCCTGCAGATGTGAATACTGCATCCTGGCCATCAGACTCGCCGGGTCATCTTAAAGCTTGTGCAACTCTCCGATTCTTTTTGCTCTCAGGCTCGTAGTTGCTCTTGAGATAGGTTATACTATTACGGTCTGCATCTATGTATTCGTGAGGAGATTTCATTCTTGGGTGAGGCTTAAGGTAATTATAAAACTAATGTTAAATAGCAAAACTCAGAAAGAAACAAACTCTCAAACGTCCTGCAAAACGCATGTCAAATCCGAATCGTAAGTAAGCGTAGTTGTGATAATAATAATAATAACATTGAACCTCATCCGTTTCAAATTGCCGGTGCCATTTCCGCGCCTTTTATCATCATAAATTCAGTTTTTTGCTTGGTAGCCTTTTGAACTAGATGCATCCATGCCGAATCTAAAACTATTTAAAACTAAAAACAACATTAACTTTGACCTAAATTTGGATTTTCTGAAGTTGCATAAACAAAAAATAATACTATTCAACAAAACCAAACTTGATCTAACTTAAACTAGCGAACACTACCCTAATCTATTCTGTCTTCACCCTATTTCCTCAGTTTTACTCTTGGAAAAAAAGGTTAATAAATACTTAACACTCCAACCCATTCCATTTTTCACATCCACTTTAGGTTGTCCTCCGCATGACGCTCCCAAAAGCTGACAGTAATTCTGGATTTGGTAGTTTGCTCACAATGAATAAATTAAACTGAAGATGAGACAAAAAATTATAGTATCTAACATCAGATTTTCAAGCATGATACAGTAAGCAAGAATGCACAAACCTTATAAATACGGTTTACATATTGAAGCTAATTACATCTGGTGCAAGCCCATTGTAGTACTATATTATTTAAACAACTACAAAAGTTAAGTGATGCAATGAACAATTCTCGAAGATAGAATCTTTCTCATCAAAAGTTAATTTTCTGTATAATGGCAGTAAGTCGAAGGTATGCACAGATAATTCCTTTACACCTGAATGCGAAAAGGGAAGCATGCCGGAGAATTACAAATCTCTAAGCAACAATACACAATAAGATAGCACTTGTTAAGCAGTTTGCTTGGTTGTACCTTCGTCCTCATCACTTGTATTAACAATTCGTAAATGAACGACAAATCGTGAAAAGAAATCTCATCTGTGCATGTTAGATAGTAACTTGATTGTTTTGATAACGTCACAGACTTTAAAGCGATAACCTAAACTTTACATAATTACAATAGATTTCTGTTCCGAATCGCAATTTCAATGGATCAGAATTTTTGTTTTTTGTCTCCATATGTGAACAAATAAAGGGCCAATGCAAAGTCAGTGAAGCTTGTATCGTAGACACGAGCGTCTCACTCATATGCTCCCAGTTATTCGAAGACTTGGAAAGCAATTGAAAATACCATATCATTGAAAATATGTTCCTCAATTAATACTATTCATTTTAATCAATTTTAAATTAATGGTAATTATGCATACACCGTTCACCAAATACCAAATCCCTGGCCTCCTCGTACAGCGAAGTGTAGCCATTTGGCGCTGTCGTCGGCACAACTTTCTGGTAGATTATTTCCCAAATATTAAAATGATTTTAGGAATACATCCCAGTCTAAGTTTTCGCCGTTCCATCTTTAATTTTGGCCGCCCTATGCAGCAGAAGATGTACTTGGGCTGCTTAAATCATAAATGTCCTGTCGACAAAGTTAGACTGAGATTTGACAGTTTTTCGAAAGAGCAATTTGCTCGCTCTCATTCCGTAAACGTATAATAAACTCTTTTCGTAGTTTATTCAACTGTAATGTTGTTGGAAATAACATTGGAGCGAAAATGTACCATTATGGCCTTAACCTGTTTGAAATGCGTGAATAGTTTCCTGATTCGCACTTTTTCTCGAGTTCAGTANGCTTCATATTTCTGATTGGTTATGAAACGACTGTACGTTAATAAAAATATCTTATTGTGGTTCGATTTTTTCCCCATATTGAACTTGTGCAATACTCTCAGTAAACCTTTTCATTGATATATCTTACAGTTCCACAAATGAAAGACTATATCGTCAGAAAATCAAATTTTAAAAAACATTGAAAGCGCAAAAACTCCAGCTTTTCCCTTTCCTACTCATCCTTTTCTACTACAACCCATCGGGGTGAAAGATTAGTTTTAAAAAAACTACCTCTTTTTACTCACCGGGCGAGATAGTGAAAGATGGGGCCATAAAAGTTGAACTTTTGCCGACAATTTCTCATTCCGCAAGCGGGATTTGTTCTTTTGCTGTGCTGTCATCATCTCAGTGTTTTTAAACTTACTTGGAAACGGAGAAACTCAATTCAGTGTTCATAACCTTGCGTTCATTTAAAATGCGCGCATATTTTGCCTGTCTCTGTGAACACAAAAGTGTTCTCTGGAGCGCAGCGTTTGAAGTGGGAACTAAATTGGAAAACCATGTCAGAGCATCGAAGAAAATATAACATCTAGATCCTTAAAGTGCTGGAAAAAGCGACTTCCTTTCAGCAAACGAGCCCGCAGTTTGCTTTCATAACATCTCACCCTCACAGACTCCACATTCTTGTCTCTTTTCCTTCCTTTTATGCAAATCATTCTCAACTTTTACTTGAAGCTTTTGCAAAGCGAAGAGCTTTGTGTTTAGGGCAGGCATTCTCAGAGTTCTGTGAATTTAAGACCACAAATTGAATCAACACGTAAAATAAAGAAGTCTTGGAAATATGGACATTTTAGTAGGAGCGAATAAATTATTGAATCAAACGTAGGAGCAAGGGATGAACAAAAGCGAACGGAAAGCTTGCGCGAACAATATCCGGAGATGAGATATTTCAGAGAGTTTGCAAAACTAATTTCAACATTGGCGGAGAGCTATGGTAGATCCACAGAAATAACACACATGAATAGAAGTCAAGTTTCTCATAATCCTCTTCAATCATTTTTTTTTCTTATCAGCTAGGTTTATTTTCCTACTTAAATATAATTTTAATTCACATTGACGTCACCTGCTATAGAGCTCAATGTAGAATGAATTTATCACTCAACCAGTTGCTCTCTCGTAGCAGAGTTGACGTAGCATGGCCACAAGATGCTGGCCGTCACGAGGTCTTGGTGCTCTGGCTGCAAGCAACAACCACCCGAGCTTTGAATAATGGCAATTAGCGTTTGTGTCACTAAGGGCACCATGCATTTGAGTTGTTAAACGCTAGCGTGAGATTTTCAACAAATCCAAAAAATTAAACTGCTTCGTACAATATTCCGTTCCATTCGAAAATATTAGAGTTTGTCTGTAATGTAAGAGAGGAAGATTCAAAAGTTTCCGATCGCAGATTTGAGACAGTGGGTTCAATGCTGTGTGGATTGCGAGTCTTTCATTAGGTGTGCCAGCATTCAAAGTTAAGAATATCCTTAATTGTTCAAGAAGGATGTTAGCTTGCACTTCGTATCGACAGCTTTTTATAGTTTATTTTTCACATTTTTAACACAAAATCAGAGCGAAATCGTGACAAAATGATAAACTCATCGAAAGCAGGAACCCTGAGAAAACCTTTCTAATTTATCACACCATTTTTGGTGTCGCCAAATCGATTTACCAATCGAGAACTGGTAGCTGGGACAAAAAACAAAGTTTGTGTCATTATTCCTAAAATGCAAAATTTGACGTAAATAAGCTTAAAATTTGTTGATGAGCTCTTGCAATAATTGTTAGGCCATGTTCGTAATTTTTACTTTTTTTCTTTAGCATTAACTCAGAATTAGAGAACATAAGGTAAAACCGTGTAGTTAGGAAGCAATGGTCCAGAATAACAAGATACCAATGATTATTTGTGTTATTCGGATTCTTCAACTATTCTAGAATCAATCGCGAAGCATCGTTCCATTATTTACAAAGGGTGAAATTTATGCTCTGGGTGTCATCATACGACTCCACTTTCTCCTAGCTGGAAGGCAGAAGCATTTACACTTGTGAGGAAGAAGATCCACAAGAGGAGTTGCGGCAGAATATTGGCGCGATGTATGCAGACGCCTCAGTTATTTATTCCTGACGCGCTGCATTTGTCGGCCGCACGAGCAAAGGCTGTGAAGGTGTTCCGTGCACCCAAACTTACGGCGGCCGCAGGCAGGAGACGGATCGACCACCTCAACCATTATCCTTCAGCGTCTCCGGCAGCTGCCACTTTTTACTCGAGGCACGGCAAGCAAACAAGCACTCAGAGGCTGCAACTTCAGTTATGGTAAGAAGCCAGCGCTCTAGACGACCACAACAAAATGCAGTTCTGTTCAAAATTTTGCCTAATGGGATGACCTGACAGACGAGAAAGAATGTGAATACAAATTTTCACTTATAAGTTTTACCTCAGCACCCATCATTTCCGAAAGAAAACAGAAAAGGTCTCTGTCTCGATGTCGCTGGAGTTGCCTATTGGTTATAGGAAACTTTATGAAACTTTATGAACTTTATGACTTTTAATGATTGTAAATTCAAACTCCAACTTCACAAAATTGTCTTCGGTTACCTCAGGATGTTGACCGAGAACAAGTAAGAGAACTAACGTTATGAGATTATTTTTTTCGAGAGAGGAGTTGCAACAAACCAAAAGTAATCAATGGCCTGCGTCCGAGAGCGAAAACAGTGTAATGCCGTCGCAAGAGAATAAAAACAAACAATTGGTCGAACTCGATCTGTAGATCTTGCAACAGTTCCTAATTAATCTAACGGACATACGGTAATTTTCTTTTTGAAAACACCAATAGTTCTTTTAATTCTTTAATATGCATACGTTGCACATTTCCGGCCATCAACTTGATCCACACTCAAGTAGGAGGTAATGATGCAGTCTTGCCTCATGACGTTATCCACTGAAGTAGTGCTTCAAAGTTATATTACATGTTCAGAAAATGAATTTATTCACCACTTAAGAATCCCTACAAAGTAACAGTCATGATTGCCTCGTTGCATGTCCCATTATTGTTGGTTAACTAAACATGACAGCTGCTTGGTTCATGACAGCTGTTACCTGTCATCAATAGTTACTTCATTATAATGCTGAACACTCAGTCATCTTTAGTTGTTCGTAAACGCAAAACATAAAAATTTCCGTGTTCTACCCATAGGTGCCTTGTGAACTTGTGCTGGCATCATAGCTTGTTTAATATCATTTTAATTCTGTGAAACAAGTCATTGCACTTTCTTTAAATTCTTCACTCACTAGACAGATGCTTTTACCCAAGCTTAAAAATTTAATCTTGAAGCCATCGTCTATTTCAGAATTAGAAAAGTTATCGTTCCTCAATAATTATTCAAATTAAACCATGCAGTTGAGATTGCTTTTTATAGGTACAGGATGCATCTATTCGTATGAACCTATGTTACTTTCCATAGGCAAGAATTACTTGCATAAGGTCGAGATTAGGTCTTTTGATTGAGTTTGCCTATCAGAAATTGAATTTCCAGCGCATCTAAAGTACTCGTAGATCAGATGTTAAAAGCGATCACCTCGTGGCCGAGTGCCTACAGAGCGCGCAGCCTTCGCGAGAAGGTGTCGGCAGTTCAAATCCCGGCAGTGCCGCCCGGTGATTCTCCCAGTTGGGAAAAGGGAGAACTCAGCCACATTTCCCCACTCCACCGAGGTGTCGGAAATGTGTACCGGCTTGACCGGGGGTAACCGTCATTGCGTCCTGGTGTAAATTATAAGGTATTTGAAAAATCAGTGAACAAGATGAAATGCATCAGGCTTGATTGGAATAAGACATCCCTTAAACATCCTTTTAGAACAAAATCAATTCCATCTGGAAGCTTTTGGTCGTTACCTGACACAGTGAGATCCTCGTACTTACTTTTATTTAAACTCACATTCATTGTACAGTGAAGAACACGCATTTCACCGAACTCGGTGTCCTAGAAGTTACATTGTTCACTCAGCCACAGCCACTGGTCCATCTGGAGGCATGTCTAGTGGTCGAAACTGTACCCTATGGCTGAGTTTGGTTCAGGCTTAGCGAGATTGAGTTTATGACCATCGTTATCAGTAACTTGGGAGCACAGAAGTCTTCAAACATTTCGTTAAATGCCACGTAGAGCGCTAATTTCCCAATCTGTCGGAGTGATGGTGCACTTATCGTTACTAACACGCAATGTCAACATAACGCTAAACTGTCATTAAATTAACTTTACTGCAGCGACTGCTAATTCATTTGTTATTATTTGAGCAATCATGGAAAATCATTTCGTCGCACACTTCTCTGAACGTCAACTCAAATATTCCTGCCGAATTGTTTTCACATAGAAGATTTACCTTCTAGATTAAGTAACCTATATTATTTTAAAAATGCTTCTCTGTATTGACGAAGCTGTAGTGTAGAAGCATTCTGTAATGAAGCTATTCTGAATTAATATTTCATGGATTTATGAACCATCAAATTTGCAAAACAGTCTGAAAATGTTTGAATATAGGTGGCAGGATATTTATGTTTCTTCCTAGCATCGTTTATTACGTATTCTATTCGGTAGAGAAACCTTCTCCTAATTGTTTTGGATGAGAAACTATAATAGTTTCATTCTAGCTTATTTCATCTGAACCAATGTGGCTCACTGATTTCGTACCTGATTTTGAAGCGCTCATATTTCCCTCACTGTTCACAAAATCGATCGTTGTTTCATTACCAAATGGACATTTATCCGCTAATATTGGAAGCAGTCGCGCAAAAATTTTAAAAATTAGTATAACATTTCAATCGCTGAAGAGAAATAAAATTTTTTTAGTCGTCAAAACAGCACAAGCAACCACAGCGATAATAACTGAATGAAATAATATTCAGCGTCACATCGTCCTTGACAAAAATAAATTGCAAACACGAGCATACTACTACATCGTTACAATTAACGCTGATTGTACGCTTTAATTATCCGTTCATTTACTTTCGTTTTCCATAGCAGGGTTAAAAAGGGAATTTTACAAGCGACACAACTAAAATAACAAACACAACATACAATGTTACAGCCACAAGAAACTGCAATTTGCTGTCTGCAGCGCGTTCAAAATGACTGGATTCTACACTGCACATCAAACGCAAAACAAAAAACACCGAAAACAAATGACCTCGTAAAAAAGTTGAAACGAAACAGGTTATGAGTTCACAATCTGAATAGAGAAAAAGATTCTATCGGTAAGAGCAATGACTCAAAAATTCGAACATTAAAAGGGTTACTGGCCCCGCAACAAGTGATGAGACAGGATTTAGAAGAACATACGAACAGTTGACATAGCTTGCACTGAATGAGCGCTAGCAGGAGTTAATTTTGCCAAACCAAGGCTTGCCACCAAGACCAAGGCGGTCGAGCATGTGACAAGGGCAGGAGATCGATAAACATCCCAGAAGACAGGATAGCTTCATCACCTTCCACTAGAGTTAGCTGCAACCTATTTCCCTCTTAATGGGCGCCATATACACACGTTCGTGTGTAGTATACGTTCGTATGTACAGTGTAGTTTCTATCTGAAAGCAGTTCATTAATTTTCTGCAGCCGTAGACCATTTCTTACTGCGCTGGCTTACTGGACGTGTAAATCTTATTGACCTCAATTTAACTTTCCTAAAATATACTAGTATTCCTCTAGATGGTTTTCGCGTGCATTGGAGATGGTGATGTCTAACTAATATTGAACACCGACCTAATCGAGATCACACATCTCGACAACGATTACGAGACGTCTGTTTTTACTTCCCTTTCAGAAGTTGACCTTCTAAAGCAACTCTGCAGTTCTTAATAGGCTATTAAGAGTTTTGCTCTTTCCGACGTGAAGAGCTAAGAGCCATGGAGCTCTTCGATTGATCTTCTCTTGCAATAATGACCGCCGTCCAATGTCCAACCAATGAGGGACAGGTGGCTTCTTTGAGTTGTCGAGTCCATGTCTCGCTTCAGTTGCCACTTCCCAAGGCTCGCTGAACAGAAAAACAGACTCTCCGAAATTAATTATAAAGCTTTTTTTTTCGCTTTCGTTGACTTTTCAGAGGAAATGATTTCCCGTCGAAGATTCAAACTAAAATCGGGTTTAGAAAAGTCATTGTAAATTTGGCTAGGTAAACATACTAATCCAATGCAAAAGAGGGATGTCAAAGGAATCAATGCGACTCAAATTATTGCCTGTCTCGAATTTTGTCTGCCACTGAACGTGGAACTTTAAAAAAGTGCGATGCCAACTTTCCTCTGATGTTTAGTCTTTTAAAACCTTGACATGTTTGGTCTCTTAAAACCTTCACGAAACCCGCAAATCAGAAATGGCTCTAACAGCTTTGATTTTTCCTTTACATCATTCTTTCTGTGATGGTACAGTGCTTGAACTTTCTTTCCAAACTCTCAATGAAAAAAACGTACATACTTCAACACAATAGCACAAAACGTAATCCTATTTATCAATGGCAATGAAGCGTAACTTTAAATCGAGTTTGAAAGCACATGGTGCTTAGGAGGAGAGAGATGACAACTCGTGCCAAACGTACTAGACACTGCAATTTCTTGATACCTGTCCTCATCGCATTGAGCGTTTAACTTGCTTTAGCCAATAATCACTCAAATAACCGGCGAAGACATTATATAAATTATAAATGGCTCATTAGACGATCTGATAAAACCACTGAATCCACTGGATAACCTAAAAAGTACAATTCAACTGAGGAAGAATTTTTTGAGCTTCTGAAAAAAACTCCATAACGTGACAAGAAACACTTTGAATCCGCAGAAGGTGTTCAACCGTGTGAAACAAGCATTTGGGCGTACAAAAGAAGCACTCGTAAGCCTGAAGGAGTTGTTAAGCATTTGAAAGGCCTTCATAGTTCGAAAGAAGCCCTCACAATGAGAAAAAGTAGGTGGCTGTTTTAACATGCATTCGTGTTATTCAGAATGGGAAATCAGTGATTGGGTTGAACCAAATGCGACGATAGTGAGCACAACTAGTCAAAAAAATTTATTTGTGTCATGAGCAGCGAACTTTATCAAAATTAAAAAAATACAATTACTCAGAGAATTGCTTTAAAACACGGGTAAACTTTCATTTCAGTGAATTTTTTATACGACCATCATCATACGTATTATATAAATATTGTAAGATCCAGTGAAATATCCATGAATATTTTGAATTTCTCTCGAGAATACGCGAAATAATCATTTCAAGCTAAGACATTGGTCGCCCCAAGCTTTCCGAAATTTTGGGTAAGAATTGAAAGCGAGAAGCGGCGTTCTCAAATTGGCGTCTCGTCGAGTAATTTCTGGTCACATCAGTAATGGCCAAGTGGCGCAGCCTCTCTCCTCCTCTGACTGACATGCCATCTTCTGAGTGTAATTGAGTTCATTGAATGGAGGCCTGACGTGCTTGTGGCAGAGAGGCAGGATGGGATGGGACGTCAAATCTGGTATGCATGACATGCTCCTCTCGCGTCCCAACTCGAAGCTCGGAGAAGACCTCAACCTTTCGTATAAGTGAAGGGTTAGCTTCGTTCTCGTGCACACATTACAACTTTTGTTCGCATTCATCCAACGCGAATTCAAAGTCAGCATTACGGGGCTGTTGAATGAATAATGTGTTCCATTAGCTCGAAGCCGCCTTCATGGAGGCTTTGCACCAATCTTGTGACCTCTTCAAGATATCAGGTAACTTCGTTCTCTTACATTAGAAATTTGATTACAATGACGAGAAAAAGCTCGACGTGGACCTTAGGAGTTATAAAAGAGTTATTCGCCTGGTTGCCTGAATGTATAGGTTTTGCGACTGATTTTCCTGTGATGTTCAAATAGAGTCAGATATGTAGAGTTAAATTTAGAGCTTCAGGATATGATTTGATGACACTCTGAACAGTCTTCTCAAATGGAAAATGTTGCCTGCATTGGAAACTCTCGTAAAATGTGCCGAATGTGGAAACAGGTCGCCGCTATAAGTGCTAAATTATCACCTCGAAATAGACTCAATATTCATGTGTTATGAATCATGTTTATAATAGGCGCAGACATGTATACAAAATTTATTTGTGTTATAAGGCTGTAAGAGCTCAGGTTCAGCTACTTTCAGCAAATGCTAACTCCAAGAAAGTAAAGTTTAGAATTCCAACTCAATGAGCCATTCATGGTGCCAAATGTATTATTTCCTCGCTGTTAAACTTTGATTTTCTAAACGAGAAACTGAACAATGAATTGTTTGATACGATATGTTCTTTTCAAATCCGTTGGTAGAGCCTGAAACCTCCATCAAACACGAGAAGGCAGGGGACTAAGAAGTGAGCACGAACTGAGTTCAAGGACACCAGTGATTCAACTTTATATCTGGTGAATAACAAAAACTACATTCCTCGTCGCTGCTTTCGCCAAAATACGCGAAGAGTTCAGAAACGTAATAATTTTAGTTTGAAACTCACGAGCCAATGAGCTCGGCGCAAAAGTGGAAACTATTTACGAGTGTACAGCGATGAACTTCAAAGCAGTTGCTTGAGAGGTGCACCTCCAGAAATAAGTGCGCAGATATGCATGTGGTGGACGAAGTTGGCTTTGAAGATGAAAGTCTCTCAGTCTGCAACCTTGTAGAAACAAGTCGACTTAAGGGCTAGCACAAGTTCCGCACACAGGTCTGAAAAATACTTTCTGACCAAGCCCCAGCCGTACCAGAGACAGACTTCTCTCTCCGTAACGGGCAATGGAAACACTTTTTAACGGAGTTTAGTTTGCGAATAGCAATATACCATACTGTGTTGAAGATGTTTCAAATTCATAAACAAATTACCAGATAACGTTCGCATTTTTTAAAATCTTTTACGATTTTCTGAAGAAATTGAAGCAATGCCTTTTGAAGACATCTGCCATTGCTCACAAAGTAAATTTTTAAAATTGATGGACCTCCTGGGAAGGAATAATTGAGAAATGTGAACTATTGGAACCAGTAAATATGTTAAGGGTATTCGATTTTTTATTGATTGACGTTAAGTGCTAGGCTTAATCACTTGGCTCCCTTGATGTTCCGATGAATTCTCGATAGGTTTACACTTCCACATTGCAGCGATCCGTGCTGTTTTGTAAAATTAAATGCCTCTTAGATTAAGCGAAAACAACAGAAAGAGATCTGTTTGGCTAATAAGTGAATAGGTGCTAGACGATAAAAAAGGTAAAAATGGCGCATGCCAAGGTCTGTTCTGAACGGCACTTTTGAAAATGCGGGCTATAAATATGGATGATCTTTGTCTCAAATTCAATGCCCATTCGTGGAAATCAAATTTCGGAGCAGCTTCGTCATGCATCTTAAATAATTATTTGAAGCTAAGGAACTGATGATCTAGTAGCTAAAATAAAAACAATCGCACCTCTTTTTTACATTCAACTTCCTCATTCAGATCCAATCACTTTGGCTTTACTTGTTTTACCGCGAATCATCCGTTCATTCTACTCTTAAAAATTACTAAGAAACAGTTCAACTTTTAGGTTTCTCCATGATAAACTAGTGAAGATTAGTCAATAGAATATTATTAATGTTAGCATGGAATTTTATTTAAATAGATGTATTGTAAATATAGTAAAGACGTAACACAAAAACAGCTTGTACATACGCACTGTACAGATATAAGTGTAGATGCATGGTTTGTCCTTTAGCGTCCTCATTATTGAGTAGACTGGGGAAAATTTAT
>JACJUY010000772.1:17373-28797 GCA_014220935.1 Platorchestia sp. MABIK
AGTATGGAATGGATACCGGCTCAACTGAACGTAAGTGTCATGGTGAGAGTTGCGACAGTTGGAAAACCAAAGCACCTGTTTTCAATTTAAATAAAATATTTTGCTGTTTTTCAACGCACGCAGGTTCCCTCTACCCTCTTCAAACTAGTCGTAAGAGCTTGTGTGCTTTGAGCTTACGTCCCATCAAACACGGTGGAAGATTCGCTACTTACAGCGCTCGCCCGTCCTGTCGCTAAGCTGCTGTGAAGGTAACCGATATCATGGTGTCGTTAGAGCTCCTTTAAAGTCTTTTACAGAACGTGGGCTGCTGCTAACCCATCACTTCCTGACAGTAGACTTAATAGTTTGGTTGCGTACGAGAATTTTGAAATTTGTCTATTCGTTTCATCAAACCGCTTCAATTTTACACAATCATTCTCACACAGTTTGAAGCCACTCTGTCCTTTTTAATTTTTAACCATCTTTCTGCCTCATTGGGAAACGCTACCTCTTCAGTTATATTTGTGAAACATTTCAACACTCATAAATTTGTAGAAGCTATCCCGTTATGCTATGCTTCACTCATACACCACACCCTCCAATTTGATGTTGTCAGAGCTGTCATGCAATATTAGCAACTTTTTTTCCTGTAAAACCACGCTTCTTTGAGCCTGGGTTTCAGTCTCAATTGGAAAAAATTAATAAGAGAAAATCATCTCATCTCATTTGGTAACGCAGATTGCCAGTGAACTTCCTTTTGTTTATATGACAAGTTCTCAGTTCACGACGTGTGTACGATAGATCATGTCATGCATGTGTAAGATGGTAAAAAAAGAACTGGAACTTCTTAAAAAAATATTATAAGATGGTAAAAAAGGTACTGGAACTTCGAAAAAAGTGTGTCATGAGTGTCTGAATAGTTAGTAACTCTGAATGGATGTTCGAGGTGTAAAATTTCATTTAATGTAATTTTTTCAGGTAATGCAGGTGTTAATTCTTGTTATGGGGTCTTGCTGGGAGATAAATACTCAACCTCAACTTCCAGCATAATTAAGTTTCCTCGTTATACGAGCGAGAAGACATAAGAGTTGTGTGAGGCAATTTTACCTTCATTTTTAGAAATTTTATGCAAGGTATTATTCACAAACCCACAATTGTTTGTCATATTGTTCGTTTTGTTTTCTTGATATTTGTTCCTCCTATGCACACTTACGGGTAGCAAAAAGAGGCTGGGCTGCAATAATATCACTCGCTTCTGAATTTCACTCAGTTGCTTTATAATCACCCACAAGGGCAAAGAAAGTGAAAGCGCTTCAACTTGATATTTGCATGTCCTCTTCATTACTTCAAATGCTTTCTAACTTTTTTATCCCATCAACATTTCAGGAGCGGTTAATGGAGTCGCATCAACACTTTTACTCGAACTAGCAACGCTTTTTCTTAAATTTGCTTGCAGTCTTAAGTTTCTCGCGCTACTAAAGAACCAGCAATTATTTAAATTTTTTCCTAAAAAAAATTTTGAGCAAAAAAGTTTGTTATCGGGGATCACGAACCAGGACAAAATGCATTACCTGTGCACGTTCATAAAAAATATAAGCTACAGTGGAAAAACCCTGCATTTCAGGATAGAAACCATGAAATAATGCCTTGCAAAATAAAGGGTTCTTTTCATTCCATCGCTCATGAAATCTCGTAATATTATGATGCAAGAGCGATTTTACTCTGCGTGAACGATTTTACTGCCTCAAACTTTGAGTGGAAATTTCACAATTATGCAGTGCTCCTTTGAAATTTCCACCGCGATCGAGGCAGACCGTCGACCACCAGCTCATTATTGACGCGGCACAACCCCACATGTACACTCTACATATCTACTGATTCGCTAGTCTTTTAATTTGCCGACACGTTTGTAGTGCAGTGCTAATTGTGTATAAAAAGCTGGATGTTTACAATGTTCTCAATCAAGAGATTTTATACAATTGGTAGCTCTTTGGTGAATATGACTTCATTTCAGCAATGACCAGAAGATAATTAAAAAAACTTTTAGGTGTTCAAAATCTCTGTGATATTAAAAGTAACAGCTAGACACAGAACATCACACAAAAATTGAAGACATTTCCGCACAATACCACATAGCATTTAGCCGTCTTTACAATGAGACCCAGCGCACTCCTGCAAATCGTAACCGTACATCAGCGTCGGTGGTGATTACCTTCGCTCCTAATAGCATCTCGTTTATTTTTGAGGGTCGTTTTGGCTAAATGAAATTTCAAACCCTCCTGCCCTGGACATCACGAGAGCGCAAATTTATTGCATGAGGCTGTTTCCTCACAAAAAGCCTGTAGATTTAACTTTGTGGAACAGAATTGAAATATCCTTCTTTGTGAGCGTTGGCGAAATCTTAAACGCACAAGTCTTTTCGATTAATTGCCTTATTTTAAGAGTTTTTTCAGATTCTGACTCCTTTTCTGAACGTCAGGTCTTTGTACTTTAATGTTCAATAAAAGAGTGAGATTAAGTGTTTTTCACATTCATATATTTCAAAAAGTTAACCTCTGTCAAACCAGTTAACTAGAAACCGAAAGTAGTTATTCCAAAGTAGGAGAACATGACTTTCTCTCTGCCGATAAAACTGTACCTTCGGTCGTACCAAATGAATGTAACTTTCTTCACCTCTAAATGTCAATTTAGATTTTCATTTTTTTCGTCATGTATGGTTAAACGGTGAGCTGAATCTCTATTAAGAATAGTTTGTTTTAGTTTAATATAATAGTTTTGTTATGAATTGTTCAAAGGTCTTTCAACACTCACCAACGGACCAGCGCTTTCAAAATATCGGCGTTGTTATTAATTTCAAGCCTTAATAAACTCGTGTGTTAGAATGGTTTTTGAGTTGATTCCAATCAATACAGATTGGAATCAATACAGATCAATACAGATTGTATTTTAACTATTATGGCTCGGAAAAATCATTTTTGGGACCTCCGGCTCGAGAACTGCAGCAACCCACGGAGCGTAGAAGGAATTACTCACAGGGACGTCAGCGACGGTGACCACGACAGCGCCCCGTCCTCCACGGTAGAGACGCCTGAAGAGGTCACGGACCTGCGCAACAAAGCACAGATTGTCTCTGTAAGAACTTTATGTAGCAAAGCGGTTTGGGGAAAATGTCTTAACACTTTGACCGCGACTGGTTAAACTGAAGTTCAATTATCAACTTAATTTAAAGTCAATTGTAGTAAGCCATTTTGAAATAGCAAACATTAACTGGATCGTTCCTACGCTGAGCTTTAATTAAGTATTTATGAAAATTGAGTTTTGTGACCACTTGTCGGCCATCAGCATTATGATAATCCCCTCTGTGGCCACCGTTGGCGCTCATTGCGGTCAAAGTGTTAACTGAACTGTGGAGCGGAAGTATTTTTACATTGAAAATCAGACTGTTTTCTGCATTTGTACACACGTTTAAGCTCAGAGCATGAAGCCGAAAGATGATTTCCGCATTACCCAAACGGCATCGTGTTTTGTTAGGAGGAAAACTTCTTGAAGTTGGTCATACATCTTTATTCCAAGAGCAAAAAATAAACAGAAGTCTGGTCACTTCCGGAGATTAGAAAAGGAATTTATTCAGCAAAGATCTTCAACCAAATAACATTTGAGAATTACAAACGAGAAGATAACATTAAAACGATATTTTTCAGCAACAATAAACGAAACATTCCCAAACGGATTTCGAGTGGTTAATAATTGAATTGCCATCAGCAAAAAAGTTTGCGATTATGAATTAAGAAATCATCGCTGGTTTCAATTAAATAACTCATAAAATTTAGGAATGAGAACTAAAATAAGTATTATTTACTCCCCTTTTTGACCGAAAATATTTGATGTTGAAAAATAATTCCGAGACCTCACTCACATCGACAATTATTTCACTACTGCATGACGTACAAACACCAGAGTGAAGTAAAATTAACCGTGATTACAACACCAAACAACACACATTACACATTTCTGTGTATCTATAAAGTCGGATATTCATTCTTTTCAAATATTACAATACAAAAAAACTACAACACTCTCAAAAAACATATCGCATTGCAAACTGTGGTTAACATGACGTGACAAAAACCCTCAGGCACGTCGTTTCAATATGTCGAACAAAGTCCCTTCTCAAAACTTTGGACTGTGTTGGGTATATAAAACATGCGAATGCATGCAGCATTACTGATTCGTGATCGATTTGGCCCTTTAGTTATGAATGATTTTACCCAATGGTATCTCGTTCAATGGTGCTCCGAACCCTTTGTACAAGTTTACGTAATTAATGTGACATTAATGGAAGATACTCCTCTGTGGCATGGCAGAGAGGCGAGCTCGAACAACAGGCTCTCACGCTCAAAGACGGGAGTAGCTCGCGAGCACAATGGAGGGAATTTGCTCCGGCTTTCAGGAAGCGGAAGGAGTGACTGACTGGACAAAACACCCATTAATGGTTTGCCCTGATTTGTCATCAAATTCACACGCGTAAGAATTCGTCAATTACGAAATATGGAATCCACGTGCTGTACCCTATTGGTCGGCTAGCCGACTACCGATCTAGACTGTTTTGAAAACGATCTGTTGCATCAAATGAATTGCAAGCAAAGAATGAGGTTGTTCGTCCACAATGAATGGAAATTAAATTTGAAAATAGTCATTTGTTGATTATTTTAATGAGTTAAGAATTTTTAGCACGAAAAAATTAGAAATATAAAATGGAAAGGTTTTCTAAGTCTTCTTCTCAATGAAGAATGGGAAAGTCAAGGCACCCATATAAATTAACAGAAGAAATTGAGCTCGGAGGCCAAAACGCTGTGTAATGAATCATAACTTCGAAGAAAAACTCAGAGAAAGTTATCAGGGACTTAAGGATTCAAGAATGTAAAGGCAAGCACTTGTTGATTTGGAAAATTGATTACGCATATTCAAAATACTTTGAGTGATCAGCGAACATCATTTGGTTGATTAGTCAAGGTACTTAAAAAAACACGAAATTTAAAAAGTATGAATCAAAGTTAAAAATGACTTCACAAATCACTCAGTCCAGAAGGTATAATTCTAAAATTTAAGTTGTAAATTAATTGTCTTACGTAGATTGTTTAGCTGTATTCAATTAATAAATGGTTTTAATTTTTGACGGTTGGTTTTGCTTCTCAAGAAAGTCCTTTTAAAAACAGTATTTATTTTCCCAGTCCTACAGCTATGCGATCTTGAACGAAAACCGGCGCATTGTTGGGAAATAAAATAGCGGTGCTTGATCTACTCAAATACCCAGTAATGAATTTTACCATTCATCACTGAACGTAATTTTCAAACTGTTATCGCAAGAATGCATCCTCATCAAATTTCACCACAGCTAGCGAGGCACACTTCTGAGCTGGCTGTCCTACACCCCACCGTCTTGCCGAACAGCAGTGCGTTAGCGCTGATCTTTACTGTAAACGAGCTTTTACGGATGTTGATGGTGGTTGCTACTTTCTGCCCCCCAAATCAAAAGTTTATACTATCAAAGCCCTGGTGAATCATCTAAGCAACAGCTACTTTTCAGTATGCAATCAGAATGACGAATTCCCGATTTGTTTCTTGAGAATTAAGGAATTTTTTCTAGCCGAATTACAAACGTCTTAACTATCGAATCGTATATTCCATCAAAAATTCATACTCTGGGGAATATTCTTCAACTCATTAATGCTCGTCATTCATTTCGTTTAGCAAGCAGGTTTTGAAAAGATGAAAGAGTAAGGTTTTTTCGAGAATATTAGAGTAGCCTGAAAAAGTTTCCTGAAGCGCCTTTGCTTATTATAAGCGATGACGCTAGAATCTAGATAAAGTAAATTCTAACGTGCTGTCAGCTCATCTGCACAAATAATTTCCACATTTAGGAATGGCATCCATATAGATGATTTTTAATATGTGCTTTTTTTTGTTAGAAAACCTCACGCGAGTGTTACACTTTAACACATTGGGCTGAAAAGTCCAAAGGTATAAATATTTTACATCAGACAATTTAACAAGTATTAAAATGCATCTTATGCATCTTAATTTTTACAAAAAATAATTTTTTCCCGAAGTCATATTTGAACCACACCATTCTTTTGCCATTAGTAGCTTCATTAATACCCAACACAACGCATATAATTTTCTTTGAACCATTTCTTTTAACCATTTTAAACCTATGCTCTAATTTCATGCGTTAAACTCCTTTTTCAAGTTCGAAATTGAATACTTTTAACGACAGGCACTTTCTGAAAGAAGACTGCGACCAAAAAGCAGCCTGTAAAACCCTCATGTTACACAGTGACAAACACTTATAAGTCAATCATGCGGAACATGACTCCTGCCAACATTAGGGCTCATTAGATAGTTTTTGGAGACGTAACTGGTGAAGTAAGAACATCAGTCAGAATTCCAAAACCTGTGACTACAAAACTGCATGTAACACGCCTAAAAATTGGTTCCGAAGTTCACCATATCCCTCAAAAAGTTAGCAGCATGCAGGAATGCCTAGTCGTTGAGCCATTAGTGTTGAGACACTACTTGGACGCGAGACCAGCCAGGTGACCAAAGGGATCATCAGTCTACAGATGAGCTGGTGCTGATAAACTCCTGCGCGCTTGTGAGTAGCACGGGCCTCTGTAAATAACCGCACGACAGCCACCGTCGTAAACAAGCACCTCGCTTTGCCCACAGAATTCGTCGTGAGGCGCATACCGCAGGAAAGGTGAGGCTCCTCATCCTCAACGCTTTGTTGATCTCACACTTACGCACCAATTTACCTGAATCGTTTTGCATAGAATGAAACGCAGATTTGGGATTGAAATTTTGAATTTACCTTTGTCTGCATACGACATGCTACTTTGAAAAAGCGTCGATCACTTCAACACACTATTCTAGCTATAAATTGATGAATGCTGGTTCGTTTGATGTTCATAAAAATCAATTCCTCGCGAATTAAATCTTGACTTTAAATTTTCGCGCTGGGAGAGAACAACACATTTTAGCGTTAGCTAGTTTTGGCGACACCCAGTTGAAGAGCAGCGATGGTTCAGTCTGAGAATTGAGAAAGTATAAATTTGTCTATTTATATTCGTATCTTAAACCCCACAAAGGCTTTCCAGTCAGCTCAATAAACCTTAACTCAGATACATTATTTTTTAGTCTCAGATAAGATGCCACGAAGGATGTGAAAGTCACCGACATTCGTTCGTGAGAGAAAAATTCTAATCGAACAACATTTAGTCCACGTAGCCCATTGTTTCTAACAACTTTTTCGATAATCCTATATTCAATATTCGACCATTTGTAACCAGTTAGAAATGTTTCAACTGAAACGTTAATATATGCAAATTTTACTAGAATAATCAATAGGTTCTTCCCTCCATATTCTGATGAGCTTCGCGAAGCCCTCACTGTCGCCAAAAATTGCAGTTATGCGGCTTCATCGATCTCTGATCTGGCTATAAATAGAGGCCTGCATGATGGTACTACCGCGAAAAAGCATCTCCTCAAGGAAGCTTAGCGAAAAGGCTTTAAAAGCTTAGAGTTGCTTCTCATTGATGATGAAGTAGATACGGTTTCTTTGTCGTTCCGTAATCTAATGCACGATAAAATCAAATCCTTAGATTTTTCTACATTTTTGTTTTCTACTCAGCATTTTGACATGTTGATGAAAATTTTTCGATATTTTTGATGGCACAGTGAGTTGATCAATTATCCTAACTCAAAGCTTCTTTTCTCAAATCCATTTGTAAATTTGTCCCTTGTCAAAATTGTTCGCAAATGAGTTTCGTTTGCTATTTTTGCCACCCTCAATTAATATAATTTGATCTGCATAACAATTGGTCAAATATTAATCTAGACACTAAATTATGACATTTATAAGAAATTTTAAATCAGTAATATTTTTCCATACCTACGTGCATCCCACATCGCCATTGAGTTCCATGTCTCTCGATGACGTGTAGTCCCCCAAAAAACATTGTTAAACTTTTCTTTTCGTACGATCAAGCTTCAGTATTTATAAAATGTTTAATATACATTTCTTGCTAACTAGAAAATTTACTGTATTGTGAGCTTCCTGTTAGTTTTACCAGGTGCTTGGGTGATGTTGGCTTTTTTTGATAGATTGTGATATATCAAAAATTGTGATTGTGATTCATTTGATGTATCGAAAAAATAAATATGACACATAAATTGAACGAATCAAGATCTCTCGGTATTTGCCCCTCACGTGATTTGAAATATCTAAGATGTAATAAAAAGTTTTCACAATGTTAGCACAATGCTTTGTATGTTTTGTAAAATTTATTTTCAGAGACCCACAGTTTTTCTTTTCATGATCATCATCACTGCAGTATTTTGAGTGAGCGCCTAAAGCCGTTCAGTTCTTCAGATATTATCTCAGTTTGGCCGCATTTCAGTTCATCATGTTGTATCTTCTGTACAAATAGGCTTTTCTAGGACATTGTCCCTAGAACGCCTTCACTGCAACACATTGATTTTGCTGTTATAAATTGCTGCGTAGTGCAGCCAGTCATCGGAAGAAATGCAAACGTCAACGATGAAGACGTAGTAATTCTGGACCATGCTTTGAATTGAATGAATATTTCATCGTGAATGGTCTTCTTGAAATAGTTCGTTTACCATTTCATACTGTGCATCGAACACTTTTGAATATTTGTTAAATGAGGTTGTCAAAAATATATTTCGATGCAAAGCATGAGGACTTTGTTAAATTTACTTCAAAAACCCTCTTGAAATATCATACATCGATCACGTGAGAAAGCTATTTTGCTTCATTTTTCAACATTTAGGTGTAACCGATGGCAATGTGGCGACGCATGCTTTGCATGCTTCAACATGACATGAAAGGGTTTGGCTCTGTCTCGAGACGATGGATTGTGGGCCCAAAAGCGCAAAACGCGTTTGTTATTAAAATTTCCTAATTCGTCTATATTTGCAACTCTTTAATACGAGGTAGTGAGATAAGACTATATGGATTGTGAAGGAGATATATTCATAATTATACTTCAAATAAAGTGCTCTTTCTGGAGCCGATTAGTATGGGACCAGAACAAAAAGATCTTTGCAATATGATATGCGAATTCACTCAAGCTATAACTTGGCCGTGCTCAACAGTAGTTCATTTATGAATGCGAAGTTGCGCTAAAACTGTTTTCATGATTAAGATTAACTCGCCCCCGATGGGTTTCCTTTTCCTTTGAGTGTCAGTTGGTTTTCAAATCCTTCACTGAAACACATTGATAGCACTGCAACAAATTCAGTGCAGCTTTGTTAGCACAACTCATCAAAAGAAATGCGAACACCAACGATGAAGACTTAGTAGTTCTTGGTCATGCGATGCGAAAAACTAAATGAGTGTTTTTAAGTCATAAGTTTCCGTAAAGTTTTTCGTCTATCGAAAAAGTCTACAGTTTTTATAGACTAAAATTCTGTTGTTTCAAAGTATTAAGTTTCGTCTTTTTTCGCATCATATAGTGTTCCGATCAATTTTTAAAAATCTTGAAAGAACATCTTCATAAATGTATTTCTATCCTAAAATTATCTTTTCTTTCTCGCGTTTGTCGGCATAGCACCAATTTCCGCTCAGCTTCATAAAAAATTTAAATATTCTACGAAATCAGCTTACCAAATTGAACAACAATTTGTTTAGTTTAGGTGACTTGTCCAGCTCCACAGCACCATGACATCGCTGCAACGGCAGCGCCGAGCAGAAACCTTTTCGTCCCAGCTTCAAAGAAGCTTATTATGCTGCGTACGTGCAAACATTGGAAGCATTTTTTTTCGCTATCGAAATCTGGCCTAAAATCGATTTTCCACCAATGTGTTTGAACCTAAAGTTATAGGAACATACAAGCTTCTCTTTGGAATCCTCTATAAATAAAAATTTCCCATGATAATGCTCAAAATTCGTTTGGAAATACAGGTTCTGAAACTATTTACCAATTTGAAGATAGTTCAGCGTAATATATTCTGATCTTCAAAGAAATCGCATTCTTTTCATGAATCAAGTTGATTGCTCATCTGAACGAGGTAAAAATGTCATTACATTTCGGAGTTTTGCCCGTTCATAAAGCTTGTAATCGTCAAATATAATGAGAACGAATAATACAAATACATCAGACAAGAATGTAGCGAGTTACGTTAAACATTTTCGGGATGCTACTCAACCTCCATCAGGGCAGCAACCAAAGCGGGAGTAGAAAAAATTAATAAATTTTAAAGAGGTGGATGACAATTAGGTATTTCCATCCTAATAGTACCTGTGATATTTGTATTTTTACACTTGTGAAACTCGGATCACAGAGATGGTCATTAAGCATCCATTTGAGCGTGACAGAGAAACTGAAGAAGCGAACACCAAACCAATATATCAATTAATAAACTCATCATGGGCATTATTTGGTAAGATTATTAATACATTCCATCGAACAAAAATGCGCTAGTTTCACAGAAATGCTATTAGTAAATTGCAGTTCCTCTCATAGGGCAAGTTATTCAATTATTTGAAAATAATTGGTCTCCAGAAAACCGAAAAAAATAGAGTATTGACAGATAAGATTAGATGTTAGTTTAAGCCTACCTAACCGCAACAAATGCGTCCCAAAGAGAGGAAGGAGGAAGTCATCATTTAGTATAGAGTTAAGGAAACGTGGAATCTATGCACAAACTGCATAGAAACAGTAATGTGAGAAAAAAGTTTGCCGAACAAGAAAAAAGTTGAACATAAAAGTACGTTGTAGGAGCTGAAAAGACAGGACAGCCGTATACCGAAAAATGATGGTCTTTACCATAACAAAAAAATTATTTCAACAAAAAGAAGGCCAACCCAACTCCCAGCTCAGGACCTCACATTTCCCCACTGGAAGTGCTATTTCCCATAGATACCATAGTTGTATCCTCTTGAGGGGGATATTAAAATTGGAATGAAAACTTTTCAAAATGATAGTGCATGGCTACGGTATTAAATGACAGCGTACTCTACAGGGTGGCGCATAAGTAACGCACCCTTTTAAAAAATTAATAATAAATAAACCATGAAAGGTATAACGATAGGGTTAATTGCATACGATAGAGGAACTCTTAAAGTTTATTTACATGTCGTATCCTGTCTACAGATACCCAGTGTATACTGAGGTAATAAATAAGGGTGTGTTACTTATGCGCCACCCTGTATTACCATACGGTGAAAAGAGAGATACTTAGTGGTTCAATTGAACTGAAGATAAATTGGTGACAAAAACTACAGAAGAGCATGGGACCCATGAAAGTGACGTGATTGTAAAAAAAAAGTCCATGATACAAGCAGTTTTATTCTATCTCATCTCCAAAACTTATTTAATAAGCACCACAAAATTTGAACATATTATTCAATTTCATTAGTTA
>JACJUY010000772.1:28897-85948 GCA_014220935.1 Platorchestia sp. MABIK
TTGTTCTGTTTACAATCATGATGAAACATGAAGAACAGAGCTCGGCTTGGAAAACATGGAGTTATTTTAAAATTATAAATGTAGGTACATAATAATATCCAATTATTTAAAACAGTGACTGAACCTTCGATTTCAATGTGTTAGATTTTTGAAATTGCTCACTTCCTTCTCTATTTGTTCGTTTTAAAATGTGCATCCAAATTGTCAAAATGCAGATATTCTCTGCAATTTTGAGCATTTCTAAATGTTGGAATGAAATGATTTTTTTAATGAAAATGTATTATAATTTTTGAAAAAAATAATCACATTACGAAAATACGGAACATGTTTTCACCGAAACTTTCAGTTAAATGTTATCACCATTGTATGAAACCTTTGAATAAAACAATTTAACGACTCATGTTAAAATGTATGGGATTTGTTTTTGGTATGTACCGATATTCTAAAGCTCTCTGGCAATGGACTTTGCGCTCAACATATGGCTCTTTTAATCCTTTCGCTTTATTTACCGCGTATTGATGCCGAATTTTTTAGGTAAAAACGTTACTCAGCATTGGTTTTCCAAATTTCGCATATCCCTTGTAGTGTTAATCACAGTTCCTACGTATCAGAGTGAGCGACGTTACAATTCAGACTGAAGAAGATACTGAGGCAACTTTGATACATCGACATATTGCTTTCATGTTCATTTTTCGGAACATCGAATTCATAATAGAACGATGTTATGACATTCTTTAGCTTCGTAGATTTTTTGAGGCATTCAACTTCCACAAAACTGCATTACTGCAGAATTTTTTGCAAACATACATCAACAAACAGCAGCAAATAATTATAATAAGGACGACCTCTTAGCTTGGTAGTCACATGAAACTATGAAATTCATCGGGACTCTGAAATTCGTAAAAAGATGCATTTCATGGAACAAACGCTCGAAGACTGCAGATAAAACAACCTTTCCTGACGTCACCAAAACAGAAACTCAATTACATCTCAAAGGGAACACTCGCTCCTCATGGCGGTTGAAACCCAAGAAGGAAGCTACGTATAGTTTACGATCTCATCATTTCTCATCACTCGCTAAAGATATCTCATATCGCCCTTCGCTACGTTGCAGTTCGCTAAAATGCGCAATTTTTACAAAACATCAAGGATCATTGTTGTACATTTAGAAATCTGATGAAACTGATGTTCTACATGTAGAAATTTGATGAAACTGATATTGTTCATTTAGAAATCTGATGAAACTGATGTTATGCATTTAGAAATCTGATGCAGACCGATGAAAAATACTGTACCATGAACGGGGGGAGTGAATGAAGCGCTGCTTTTGAGAGGTAAAAACAAAAAAATACATCTGCATATTTTCAAATTGCTTAGCGTCCTGTAATTGGCAGATAGAAAGGAAAGAGCGAAACTTTTTATAGAGTAAACTATTATTCGATTTATGCAAAGCTATGTTTAATTTGAGCTATTCCCCAACTGCCGGATTGTTAAGCAGTATTAATTGAAGTCGTTTCAGCGGTGCAACCTGCAGCGTAAGTTTTTCTGTTGATTTGGCTACGTTGTGTGATGTTCATCAAGGCAAAATCTCCAAGTTTGAGCTTCTTTAAACAGGATTTGAGTGATGAAAATCTACCACGCCTATAGAGTGAGGAGTGCTAAAGTATGTAGGTAATTAACATTTTTAAGGATGCATAGTAAACGGTGCCGGGAATAATCAATCACACCAATGAAATTTGAATACGCTGGTTTGATTGACAGTATCAACAGTTTCAAAAAACAATAATATTTTCTAACAAACTTATCATTTGTCACCATGTTATCACTTCAAAAACTCATGTCACTAGTCCCGCTTCAACACAAAAACAGCGGGAGATTGTTATTGAAGTTTTATATCTTTTGTTCGCACCAATCAAAATTACATCGGTTCACTCCACCACAAAAACAACAGAGCTTTCAACCCGACTTAAATGCAGACGATCACTCAAAACATCCAAAGCGAGCTGTATGGTACAGTTTCCAGCAACACAAAACAAAAGCACCGTGAAAAAAGTAACCCTATTGGTGGCTTTTTTATTACCGCATTTCGCTAGCGGTTACAGTAGTCTCGAAGTACATAGGCGATAAATGTTTTCATGAAGAAGGTGAGGCGGAAAGTGTTCTTGTCATCAATGAATTTGCACGGTCATTCGGGATGAGAATGTCCAAGATTAGGATCTGAAAATCCCTCAGTTAAGGCCATGAATGCATACAAGCATCACAAAAGCTATCATGAGCGAGAACGCACGGCCACCGCCATTGTGGAAGAAACTTAACGTTGTATGTGGTGCTGTTATTTTAATATTCGTAGATAGAGTTATTATTAGATCGTTTTTTTTGTTCAACGTATTATTAGACTGTTCGTTGCTAGTATAAATTTATTTGGAAGATTCCAGCAGATACCCGAATTTCCACTGTGGCACAGCAAGGCAGGAAACTAATTCGAATCCTAAAAGGCCTCCGAAATTCAAGCAAGGGCTTGCTGAATTTATCACTTCACAAGGTTACCTCTCATAATGGGTTTCAAGATGTTACTTAAATGCTCTGATGTGAAAGAAGAGGGTGAGAAGAACGTTCATTTCCGTGAAGAAGATTAATTGTCTGGTCCTGCTCTTATGAACGGCTTACGTTTGCTTTCTGAGCTGACGCTTGTGGAAATTGGAAAATTAAGCCTCTTCTGCTGCTTATCACTTGGAATATTTCAAAGCTTTCTTGACTTAAAACAAAATTAATGGCAAATTACAAGTGTCGTAGACGGTTATCGCTCATGCATGGACCACAAGGCAGTTTTTCATCGATTACCTACACGCAGCTCCGGTACCGAGGTCAGCAAATTCAAACTTGAAAAAAGACGTCCTTTATACATATATTCACCTCTTCCTAGATAACACCTCTAATTACTCTTCTAATTTTGAGCATGAAATGTTAGAATTTATTACTGACATCATGATTCACAACGCGTTTCTTGCAAACCAATAAATCAGTGAGTGAGGGATAATATTGAGAAGCTCCATTTGTTTCATGTGTTTTTGACGTTACAAGAAGCGCAAACAGGGCCAAGTAAAACTTCTGCCACAAAAGTTCTAACAACGTCCACTGCCTGGTGGCACGACGTGCATAGCGCGGGTATAAATAAACTGAAAATCTTCGTATGGGAAGCTGCGTCCCACAGCCGTTTCCGGCTGAGGTCTCAGGGACGCAAACCTGAAAAGTTTGTTTGAAAGAGACCGTATCTCTTGATGAGACCATGGGGCCGAATGTAGGTGATGGGGACATCAGTGAAATTCTGTAAAAGCCGCAGAGAAGGGCTGTCAGCGAAAAAATTGCTGCTACCTCAGGAGTGCAGTATTCGACAGGATGAGAAAAATTCTATCGATGGAGAAAGTAAGAAAAGAAAAACAGAGGTTGGAGAGTGAAAAACAAAGAGAAAATATCACAAGGACAATCATTACCCTAAAAATTAAATTTTCTTAACTTTGCTTATTTCAAGATGTCGTAGTTCATAAACTAAAAGAAAAGCGCTGAAAATGTCTCGAAGACAATGTAGCACATAGGCTAAAATAAAATGGTTTGTTGGGAGTAAACACAGCATATCCATTACAAATATATATTACGTAAAACTCAGAATGCCAATTAAAAAAATATTTACCCTGGGTTGGATTAAAAAAGTTTCTGCATCCAATCACATTCACTAAAATCTTCAGTCTTCTCATCTCTCTCCACCCCTTGGTTATGCCAAGATAGTCTCAGTCGTAAAGTAAGTATTTTGCTAACCCTAGTTTTCTTTTCTCTTTGTTTGTGGAAATATTTAAAAAATTGCAAGCTTGCTTTAGGAAAGGAATGCTTTTATAAAAATCAAAAACCTTACGAAATTTTGAAAGTTGAAACGAATTGATTTAATTTTGAAACCTGGTGAATAAATGAACCATTTTTCAAAACAAGCAATTGCCAAATTAAGCAGCTTTCAAAACTAATAAGAGTGAGACGTACTACGGTTGCATCACTCATTTCTGGCAAAACAAGCTTTTATCTTGCCTGAATTCGGCCGTTGTGTTGTCGTCACCCATTTTATTGCGAAAACTAAAAGTTGTCTCCTTTGCCATTGGCAAAAATCCCGTTCTCACCAGCAGGATTGCGGTAGCCCAAGCAAGCTGTTTTTCTTATTTAAGGTTCTATTTTGCGCATGGTTAACTGTGATTCACTGTAAACTGAAAAGGGGATTTGTCCAAACCATTTAATTTTATGTTGATTTAAAAACCATCCTGCCACGGTTTTCTGGTGTTTTTAACATATATGTATAACCGCTGTAGAACTCGGGCCTGAGAACGTGCCTTACACTCGTATGTTTTTCGCCTATGGACACCCTCCTCTATGCGAAAAAACTTCACGGATTTCCAATTAGAGCGACATCTCAGCTAAATGTGCAGACATCACAGGCGGGGAGAGAGAGAGAGGAAGCCCCTGAAAATGCCTTATGAGATTTAATTTTCATGTACATAACAATACTTAAAGCGAGCCAAGCTCCCTAAAGGAACAACCAACATGCAACACATTTTAAGATTTTTGTATTTTCAATCACCAAATTGATTTAATCTGCCTTAAAACATTGTCCCTTACTATCAATGAATTAAAAAACTTACGAAGAATCAAAGTTGTACATCTATTGGGGCATTTAATTTTTAGGTGAATGAATGCGCGGTATACGAGTATTTAAATTCCTAAATGAGTTTTAAGATGGAATGTGGTAATGAAGAAAGAAATGTTTGAACTCACAGAGTCTGGAGGCGCGCGAAGCTGGCGAGGTCGTCAGTGGCGATGGTGGTCAGAAACGGGCTGTCCTGCACCGACCTGCGAGAAAAAATCATTTTTTTTAACTTCGACTGTAAGAGCTTGAATAGAAATTTTGGTGTCTTGATACATTAACGAATGCGTTTTGCTTGTGTATGTTATTTTTGATAAATTTATTTTCAACAGGAGTTCATGAACAATTTCCAATGAGGGAAATCTATTTTGTTTAGAACTTTATATCCAAAATTCAATGAGCGAGCTTTTGCAATAAACGGGGAAGATACATATGCAGGTAACTAATTGAAACGAAGCAATATAAAAAATACAGTTATTTTACCCTTCACTTAATATTGAATACAGCTGCAAAATTATTCTTAACTATATTCTACAGCTCGTCATCGTCGTCTCATCATCTGTACGTGAATCTAATTAAAAATAGAATTGGAAGAATTTAATGTAGAGGAGAAAAGCTTAAAACTAAACAGCTCAATGTGTTGTGAAACTCGAGAACTGTTTTTGTTACTTGATTGAATACTTCTCAGCCTTTACTACGGCCCAGTGTCTTTTTTTAACAAGAAACATCACATGGATGACATTCTTTCCGAATTCAGTACTATTTAATCTGAACTGTTATCATTCTGAAATGTTTATCTTTTGTATTTACCTTAAGAGTAATTCACACTACAATGAATTCAAAATTCACATAATTTAGTCTGACATTTACTCCACTGAAGTTTAGGCCCTATACACGACCTCAATATTTTAGTTCACAACCTTAATCCGTACGTCGAACTGAATTCAAAACAAACTGGAGTTGAACAACCAAGTAATAACTCTGAACTCACTCAAATAAAAGGTAGCTTAGTCAGAAACCGGTAACCTCATTTCCAATTGTGATATGTCATTTTGATCATGATTACAAATGTCAATACAAATTTCACTGCCTTCAGTCGTCCTCTAATATTTCCATTGGAACTCAAACTTCCACGCATTATTTCTATCAGCTGAAGTTTCCGATGTACAACCAGCCAGTGATATAGATAGTGTAGTGCGCATTTTTTGATATCGTACAAAATGAGGGTTGTCACAGCCTCTTTGCAATGCAGAGACAGTCATCCGCTCAGAATTTTAAAATCGTGATCAAATCCAGCGAGAACGCAGTCGGTAGACTTTAGGCGAGTTCTCTCACAAATGCAGGCAGCAAACGTGTACTATTGCCTTGAGCTCATTCTTTCTCACCTTCCACCTTTTTCTTTGGATGTTATTTCTACTTTTAGAAAATAACAACATCAAAAATGAATTCCTCTTTCGTCAACTCATGCTTGACGTAACACTTTGAAATCATTTGAGAGCACACGAGACAATCAACGACAAAATATCTATTTCCGTCTTGCACCCTTCGTTAATTAACAAAAGAAGTTTGTCTCCGAAAATTCCTTGAATGAACTTAGTCTTATTTGTACTTTCTCCTTCTAAAATGTTATAGCCATGTTAAGGCGAAATGAATGCAACGATGAAAGATAGGCTTTAAAAATTTTCTCCCACTTTTGATTTAGTTCCGAGATTGCAAAAGAAGCATATATTTTCTTTGATTTTATTTTTTCTCTTATTTTTTGTGCCTGTACCATTTATTTCTGCTAAATTAGAACCTTTATTTTATTGAATCCAATCTACATGCGTTTACGTATTCTAATTGTACCTATTCAACAACAAGTTCAACAAAAATGAATGACACCACTTGATTCACGGCGTTCTCTGATAATCTTCAACCTAGCGCAAAGGAAATCTCAAACGTACTTCAGTCTTCAGTCCTAAGTATGCCTCGAAGGCGTTCTTTGATATTCGTCAACCTAGCGCAAGGGAAATCTCAAACGTACTTTAATCTTCAGTACTAAGTATGCCACGAAGGCGTTCTTTGATAATCTTCAACCTAACGCAAGGGAAATCTCAAACGTACTTTAATCTTCAGTACTAAGTATGCCACGAAGGAGTTCTTTGATAATCTTCAACCTAGCGCAAGGGAAATCTCAAACGTACTTAAATCTTCAGTACTAAGTATGCCACGAAGGCGTTCTTTGATAATCTTCAACCTAGCGCAAGGGAAATCTCAAACGTAATTCAGTCTTCAGCCCTAAGCATGCCACGAAGAAACGAACGTTGAATAGTTTTTGCATCTGTAACTTTTATTTTTCTTTCTCTGTAAATAACGGTGATCTTTACCAATGGTTAGCGTGGAATTGCGCGCTTCACAGGCTACAACTCCACTGCGTTGCCGACCTTAAGACATCAAAAGCTCACCTCAAATTTTAATCCGACAAAATTATTTAGTATACATGAAAGTATCACATAGGTTGTTTGGCAGGAAGAATGTTCTTAATGTTTGTTGCGGTTCCAAATGTTGCACACTGTATCAAATACCTGCACCTGATGATAAATTTGATTCAATCGAAAATTCAGAAAATTTCTCCAAAGAAATTTAAGTGTTCGGTAATTACCCTCACATTACACATTCTCAGTAATAAAGAACCTGTAAAATAATTAAAATAATTCAAATTTTTTCAAACGGACTTGGTGTTAATATTCAAGTATGAGAATTATTACCATTTGAAATATCTTTAAAATTTCAGACACATGAGAAACGAATCAGCCTCGGTGTAAAGATGCGCATGAGTGTAGCTAGTAAAGGCCTTCATTTTTATGTCTCAAAGCAGCGTTTCAAAAATTTCTTAGCCTAGTATTATTGTAACTGTTATATGCTACATCTAGAAGGTACTTTAATTAAAATAGTTATGTTATCAATGTTAATATAAGCTATGAAGGTACTACTGAATAGATTTAATTACCTCATGTAAGGATTCAAACTCATTCCTGAAAAGTATATACGAAGGTTTACATTTATTCGGCCGTAGGGGATAGTGCAGAGCAAGACGCTCACTCTGAATCTAATCAATGTTCCTCATTAATTTAATCCGATATCATCGGATCTCTGCTGTGCAATATCGTCGCGTGTAAATTGGAATGAGATGGAGGCGAGCAATCTTAGATTGCTAGTTCAAACTCCAATGACAGATACATATTTATCAGTGTGATACGTTTAGCAAAAGGGGTCTCCTTCCGTACTGGAAAACTATTTTTGATACCCTCAAACTTCTCAATTCAAGATCACTGCATCCCGAAAGATCACTTATTTAAAGTTCAGAAGAGCTTAGTTTTAAGCTTTTTCAGTATCTTAGTTGACCATATTTTCGAATCCATGTAAACTTTTTAGCACGCTCCTGCGATTAATGTAGGTCTAAAGTCCTCTTTTCAAGGAATATATCGAGAGCTTGTATCATCAGTATGACATAAAATTCAGTGGATTTTAATGACCAGTTTCACAATTTAAACGACTATTTTTATACATTAACGTTAATGTTCTGCTTGAGGGTATACGGTGTATGTCCCCCTTCATTTTTTACGTTTCATGATGTGTGCTTTGAACTTTTACATTCTAATCTCATATACATCTGTTTTATCAATCTTGTAGAATGTACAAGCCAGAGTGAGGCTCAGTCTGACGGCACTTGTACCTTATTTTCGACCTGTTAAACATTTTCTACTTTCCAAGAAATACATGTCACATTTTTCTGAACTAGCTGCAAAAATATGTAACACACTTAACTTGTGACATTTAACAAGTTTACACTTTATAGTTTGTCAAGCAAAGTCCTGGTGATCAAAATTTGGACTCATTGATCAAGATCAAATTGTTAGTCCCTAATTATTTGTATTAATATTCTGTAACCAAAATTATATGAATGCCAATTTCATTTAAATTCCTAATGAATAGCTTTAATTAGCTCGTATAGGGACTGAAATTTTCTCCAATGGAAAAATACATGGGTTCAAAATTTATTCTGCCGCAGGAAACACAGCAGTAACGTAGGACGTTCTCAATGAACCTAATCAATGCCCCTGATTAATTTTGGCGCTTTGGAGGCTTCTGTAATTATCATTATTCGTCAGTGAGCGCCCAGCCCAACGATTCCAACGTTTGCGTTTTTACAAATTAGCGGTAGCATGTGAGCAATTTTGTAGAGTAATTGGAAAAGACAATTTGTCTGAGTTTTCCGTCGTACTTGGGCCAAATAAAGGAAAAGGAAAATTATTGTTCTTCGTTGTCATGTCGTTGAACTATGGAACTAGACACCCACACTAAGGAAGTAAAAAATTTCAAACGCCTTTCATGTCTAGCTGAAATCACCACCAAGTTCATGCCATGAGCTATAGTGGCAACGAGACTAATGAGAACAGTAGAATAATTCCCTCATTACAGCTATTAATCGCTAGTGAACATGTTTCGACACCTTTTTTACAGCGCACCGGAAGAATCTATTTGAAATTAAAATACAGCTAGGAAATAACAGTGAAAAATTTTATACTTTGTTGAAGTTGCCTGCTTTTCACTGTACTGCTGTAAGTACTGTGCGTACTGAGAAGGGTTCTATGTGTGTATTGAAAAAATTTAACTCTTCAGCTATTAGAAGTAAACAGAGCCTTCACTATTTGTTCTCTCAAAATTTGAATTGAAACAAAGAAATATGCGGAAATAAGTAGACGGGGAAAAATCATCAATTTTGTTCAAATAAAAACAAATCGTTTATTCCGTTTAGAAGAACTTTTCGCATATGACAGTGATCATGCATGGTCACAAATTTAACAAATTACTGAACACGCGAAAACACAACGACTTGCTAAAGCTTGACAAAATGCAAAATTAATTCGAATGAGAACTAAAATGCAAACCTACTCTGATGAAATAATGGAAATGTTGTTAATTATTGGCGAAGAATGTGTAATTGTGAGTACTGGCTCTTATTAATAGTTCTATAAGATTAGGAAATTGAAAACGCTTTTAGTATTGATATTATCCTTTCGGTTTGTTGGGGATTACGGTGGCACACAATTGTTTAAAATAATCTGAAACTCTGTTATTAAGCTAAATGTCATCTAAATTTAATAAAAATAATGCTTGAAGAATTATTAGAAATTGGTACACATATTATACGTTTGAGAAATCCTTGATAGATCACAACTACGCAAACACACCATCAAAATACTGAGTTTTTCACTGACGAAACAAAACCATTCGAAGCATCATTTCTGCATTTCGCACCTTCACATTCTTATAACATTATGTGATAAAATAATGGATGATGAACTCATCGCGGAAGTAACGCCTAATAACTCTGGCATTTATAGACCTATCGCCTTGGGAGAGCCTCCATCTCCCGGCGGCCTGCGTGCTCTCATTCCGTTAGTCATGGACCAGGCCGCAATTCTTGTCTCTGTTGGGAGGACAAAGGTAAATTGTCCTCGGCTGTCACATCGCTGAATGTATTGCTTTTCCAGAGGCTCGGCGTGCTACTGTTGTGTTTGGCGCTCTAGTTTACCCGCTATTTAACAATGAATTGGTCACCGCGTGGTAGTTTCTTACTTCCTTTTTCCTAGAGCTTATGTTTCGGGGTTTTACATCCTAGCTTTCGTTAAATTTATTTGATTGCTTGATATTAATGTTAGTCAACTACAAGCCACTGCAACTGATTAGTTGGGATTGTCTATGTATCTTGAACCTGCAAGTGACTGTACTTGAGATCCTAATGTGATGAACATTTCTGTATGGAATGAGAAAAATTCAGAAAATTAACCGTATTCAAAAACTTCTTGTGATTAGCATAGCGATTAGCACTTTCAGATCATAAATTAATTCATTCTACGGATTTAGGTACATATTTATAAGTACGAAATGCGCCGCTGCTTTTGTTTAATCTGATGCAAGGATTCCTTCTTCCTCACCTAACCTTTCATTATTTATAATGCTTGATGCAAATGAAAATCCATACCACTGAAAAAACCGGTTTAAGTGGATTAATGTTTTCCGATATCGCACATACTTTGAAATGAATAGTTTTCCAACCTGAAAAGATGAAAATGAACGTGAAAATGTTTCAATTCATTTTTGAGTAGATTAAAATATTACCGTGAGGAACCGAACAAAGAGCAAATCCACACAGATAAATTGAGTACCTCCAAAGAAGTTAAATAAAAAAATTGAATGATTTTGAGCTTCGCAACAAAACACTTACAACCGATGAATGGGCATAGGTAACGATTCTCGGCGGGCAATTAATTAATCATTTCAGAAATTAGGAATTCATGGAACGTAAATTTCTTTCTACCCTGCTGTACTGCATCAATAGGGTTCGCTAAAACTAAAGGTCTATACCAGCCTTCTGCGCACTCGCATAGAAGCTTTGATCTTTACACCAGAACAATGAAGGGCCTTCCCTCGTAAAAGCTCCCTCGTTTATCCACCTGTGCGTTTCCCTTCTTGAGGCACGTGACTGGCATCCTGCCCGCCACGTTTACGCAGAATTGGAGTCACAGCAGATCTACAGTACATGTCAATATAACGTTCTCTTAGTGGCGACTTTTGCTGTGATATCTCGTTCTGATCTTAGATTTTAAAAGACTCGAGCCACGCTTCTGAGTAATCGCACAGATACATCCTCAATTAGCATTTGGCTTTTCATCAGCCGTACTCAAAAAGATTTAGCCTCTGTTTCTGAGTATTCCGAATGTGCATGATAATAATTTTCAATCGGTTCACCGATGAAAAATGAGTGACCTACTATTAATAGCTTCGCCACGAAATCATTTGAAATCACAGTGATTTAAAACGACCACATACACAGTACATTAGGACACTTGTAAATTTAATGCCGAGCAGAATTGAAGGCATCGTTCGAGTTCATGGACGTTTTACGCTATATTAGTAAAAGTGATTAGTTGTTTGTCCAGTGAGCTTATATTTGATAAATTGTACACCCCTTTTGCATTAACTGACGTTTTAATGCGGCCACAACAAGCGTACGATATTCTAGGTACCAAACATGTCGTTCTAACAGGCCCCACAAATTGTCTTTGGGGCTTTTGTCTTCGGACTTTGGTGGCCAATCTAAATTTCGGATATATTCTGCATGACTGCTTTGCTAATCGAGAACAGTTCTAGCTCGACGTGCTAAACAGCTGTTATCCTGAAAAATAGGAAAGATAACATGCTTTTCTTCATGAAGATATTGCGCAAATACCAAAACTTAGTTGTCGATTTGCACAATGTGGCTATACTAGCTCAGTTTGACGTATACCTCAACCATAAGGCTCACATCTGCGAAGTTGGAGAAACCCCAAAACATGACAGACCTTTCTCATACTGGCACCGCCTCTTGTGAACGCCTAGGCTTCGTCGGACGGAGGCTTCATAAGGTTTTCGATGGAGAAGATTGCGGGCTTCATTAAGATTGAATCATTATTCATTTGCCTCCACGACACTTCTTCATTCCTCTAGAATAGAATTTGTAAGCGTTAGGCGTAGTTTTGAAGAGTGATCTTATGGGAAAAAAACATTGGCCGTTTACAAATCCACTGTGCTTCAAATATCTATTGCATGTAATTCTTCACGAAGAGTGCGTTCAGAAACAGAAGGAGAAGACCCGTTACTGAAGTTCCGCAGTAGTTTCATCCTTGATGGAGAGCAATATCGGTCAAGAATGCGAAATACACTGCGGCACTTCATTTAGGTTAAAATTTTCTTACGACCACGATATGTACTGGATTCTTTCTTTTGTTAGTAGACCCGGTCACAATGTTGAGCACCGATTGATGAACTTGGTAAATAACCAGAGCTTGAAAAATTATAGATGACTAAATTTTCGTCCGGGAAGCTCATTTATGTATATATCTATTTATAGACATTCATATACATGAAAGTTTAAATTTTTCGTGTCAGGTCCCCTGAGTTTTTACTTTTCAAATCTATCTCAGAATCAAAACTTTATTTCTGAGCGAAGTGAGTGGTTTGCTTTCAGTTTCGTGCGTTTCAACACTGCGCTTTGCCTCCAGTTGCACTAAATATGCGCCGCTATAGAATTACCACGTGTCGCCAATGTATGTGCTTTTAAGGAATTTAATAGGAAAGCTTTTTGTTCATTAAATATTGTTTGAATATTAAATCGATTGCACTGAAAATCAGTAAATTTCTTTTTTTTTAACTTCATTTTTAAAAATACATTACATAATGTCACCATGCACTTTCAGACATGGTGAATTAAATTGATTTCGAGCGCAATTAGGTTGGTGCATTAAGTGCCACCAGCTTCAAAAATAATTAGCATTTTAAAAAAAAAAATTTTTACTTGAATGAGACAGGCTTTCTTTTCAAAATATAGCGAAAGTGCCACCAGCTTAAAAAATAATCAGCGTTAGAGTGAAATTTTTAGATGAATGATACACGCGTTCTTTTCAAAGAAGACGAACGATAACATAGTTTTTGTTTCTTCGTCGGTAAACGGAGCTACAAACATGTGTCTGTCGTGTCAGATTTCTGCCAATCTCAAAGAATTTAATCAGGAAGATTCTCAGAATTTGACGTAAGCAACAGACGCTGTTTTCACAAGATTCTCAGAAAAATGTTTGAAAATTTTATGAATATTTCGTTTATATACAAGTCTCAGAAGTTTTATTGACAGATGAAATATCTTTTTTAAATCCTGCAGTAGGCCTCACCAGGTGGTAGAAAACTACAATCGGATAACAATGGAACAAATTATTCGTGACTTACGAGTAGCGAGCCCGTGAGGCATCCGTACATGATGTATTGCAGTGAGCTGTGAGAAAAGTGAGAAACGTTTCAATTTTAAGTGACTGAAGTTACAGTGAGCTGTTTTTAGTAAACTATATCATAAAAAACTCCTTAGTTTCGTTCATTTTGTAAGATTTTTGATTGCGTTTATGGTATTTAAAAGATTACCGCTATTCTTATTTAATTCACACAAGGAGGCTTGAAAATGAAATGAAAATTCAAACAGCATTGCCTCAAGCATCGGTGACTAGTGATTTCATTCTTCTATTCATGCACCCACTAATGTTAAGTAATTTCACTAATTTCTAGAATGAACTTGTGTTTTAAACTATTGAAAAGTTATTAAACTCCAAAATAATTATCTCACTTCAAGGTGTCATTCATTTTAGCAAAATTAAAAAGAGCCTAAATTGAAACATAAATTAGACGATGATGAAATTCTCCTGAAATTAAATTTTTATGTCAAAAGATTGATTAGAAAAAGAAAATAATTACTTTATGTATTTAGCTGTTTAGAACATTTATTTTACAGAATTTTTCTGAGAGTTCTAGCACCAGACATAACATGAAGCTTAATGCTCCAACATACCGATGCAACTTTTTTTCACGGGTGCAGTTTTGATTTTGAGCGCCTAAGAAAAGCCTCTGCTCTGGTAGCATAGAATCATGCATGCACTACCCAAAAATTTTCCCTCGAATTGTCAATCCCATTTTGGTGGCAGAATAGTTAAGAATATTCTTCTAAAGAGATTAAATAACTCATGAGTTCATGGAAAGATGTCAAAACTGCAGAACCTTCATTGATGACTAAATTTTTAAAAAATTAGATCCGACTTCTTGTTTCCTTCTATCATCAAAACGTCCACATCACAGTGAAATAACATTTTACAGCAAAAGAGAACAATTTTTACGCCACTGTTCGACCATCTGTTATTGAACCAATTTCTTCACAAATGATTTAACGTTACACAATTCACCCTGAACAATAAAAGAAAAACGAGTAACAGAATAAATGACTGATGTAAATTTGATAACATCTTATTTGTTTCATCCATTTACATAACTTCCTCAGGTGTGTCCCATTTGAACTGCACTAAGCAAATAACAAAGCTTCGAAGGCGTAAAAGAAGCTGCTGGAAAAAAGAAGCCAGGGCCCGAGCTCTCCCACAAAAGAGAGTTCCATGAAAGCCTGACAAAGCCTTTGCCGCTTGACAAGTGGAGTTTGCTCGCATTTCTACCGTCCTCGCAAACGAGGCCCATGATTCAAAGCTGCTTCAGCTCATGATTTGTTTTCAGCAACGCTGGCAGCTTCTGAGCTGTGCGATGTGCGACATCGATTGGGGCTCGTCGTCTTTCTTTGAATAATGCTCGGGATGAGGCATGATCATTATTCTTCTCTTAGAGTGCAAATCTTGGAACAATCCACGGCTTGCTGTGAATGATGAAGAAAATAGATCTTCCGCATTTTCTAGACCACGAAAAAACCTCGTAGAAATTTCTAGTGCCCATTTTCAGTCATGAAAATTTTAGGACACTGAGCTGCCTTTGCATTGTGCTGAAAAAGGCCTAAAATTGAAAAAAATGAACAACTCGATGAACAATACTTGACAAACAAGGGCAACTTATCGCATATAGACTAAAGCTTCATGGAAATACGATGAAAATTAGCCTCAAAGTGGCAGTTTTCCTAGGATAGAAGAAAAATTAATATCTAAACGCTTTATTTGAGCCGGTTTTAAACTCTTGAGAATGAGACAATTTTCAAGGAAGATTTCAATTTAAATTTGTAAGTATTGCAGACATCTTTTTGAACACCGAAACAATTAACGATGGAAGCTAAGGTAACTGTTTTAATTTCCTCCTCTCTGGTTCTGTTTATCGGCCTTCCTGAAAATAACATCACAAAGAGTCAATGTTTTGAACCATCATTACATCATTTTGAACCGTCATGGCTTTCTGATTCATTACCAACAGACTTGCAGGAGAAGGCACAACGATTTTTGGAATGTTTTCAGCCCTTGCTTCTCCTTATAAAAGGATATCTTTCAGCGCGTCCTCGAGCAGTTCAAAGTGATATCTTTCAGAAGACATAAGAACGGTGTGGTTCACTGAATGTGTCAGCACCTTGAGTTTTATTCACAAACCGCATGGCGTCACAGGATCGAGACGGTCGTGGGTGAAAGTGCATGCATTGTCATGTTTCCAAAGAACTTTGAATGCGAATGGTTTTTGATGCGAATAGTTGACTCGTCAAAAGCCCCGATGGATTTCAGCGAGACAAACTTTCCTAAAAATCAAATCACGACGTTTTGTCCCTCCTGAGTTCAGAAAGTTTGCCCCTGGCAAGGTTTGTCAGTAGTAGCTGGAACACCGGGATAACGAAGCTTAAACTTCCATCTCGTGACTGCAATGCCGACAAGGGCAGAAAAAAGGGTGACAAAACTATAGTGATGAAGCGAAGCGACGATTTGATTCTGTCGCATCTTCGAAAAACTCATCCTCGTATTTCTTCATGTTTAACCAGGGTAGCGCAGTATTGGAAAGAGAGAGTAGCCTAAAAATGAAAACTTTTTCGCTATCTTGCATTTGTCTTATCGTTATTTGAATATTTAGCCTGAGATTCTATAAAGCGTATTGTGCTCAAAATCAACAAACAGCTCAATGAAAAAGCAATGTTAAGCTCCTGCTTCGATTTCAACGCAATAACAAGCGATGTCTAAGCAAGCACGCCAGAGCGAAAAAAATTCACAACTGATTAATTATTTTACCCTTTAAAAAGCCGCTCGTGCCTTCGCATCCTTTGCTCATAATTTCTCGTCTGCTGTTGGATATCAAATTTCATTAAGGCGGGCGCGTAACTATGCTCATATGAGCGCCGTATCCGAGAGGGTCATCACTCTTCGCCGCTGCCAGAATTTCTTCAATCTTCAACCAACTGTTTTAATGGAGGACTTGGGAGCTCGGAAACACGATGCTCTGTGCTGAAGACCTGAATAATGTACGCAATCTTTGCGCTTTCGTTCTGTTTCGAATGCTAAAACATTTAGTCAAGAAAATCAAGACAAGTAACAGTACCAGCGAGTTCAACGTCAAGACCAATGAAAATGAATAGGAATGTAGGGGTATCTGAAAGCTATATATACACCTTTCATATAATGTTTTGATATTTCTCCTTATTCATTGTTAACAGCAGCTGTGCATTCATCCTACCATGGGAAATTCCATTGTGAACAAAACAGCTGGGACTTGTTTACTCATTTTAATTGTTCAAATTCGGAAGAGGACACATAATTGCTCACAATAATACCAAAAATATTTACGTTGTTCTCTAATTTGTAACGCGGGTCTATTAAATGGTTTTTTGATGCTGCAAAAAAATACTCTGGTAAAAAATATATGATGAAATTAGATGTTGCCACGAAAAAAAATCTACAACGAACTGCAAAGTGGATTACAGCACTTTAAGGAGCAAAACACTGTTGCGAGGGTCGGGAATGACCTCTTTCTGAGATACAAAAATCACTTTCCTACAAACACTCATCAATGTTGATACCTGTCTTACGCGCCTACATCACTAGGAGAGATAGCAATTATCATTCTCTAGTTTCAAAACTTCAGCAAACCACCACCAATTACGGAAGACCACGACATTCCAGACCACATTAGAAAACTCTAAGGTTTTTGTTGGAAGTTTACCGCGGGGCAGCGCCCGCCTGATAGGATGGAATGGTAGTTTAAAACTTTCGCCCTGCAGTTTCTTTAAATTACGATTAAAACAATGAGACACGGAGCCTTTTATCCCAGTGTGGCGGGCTTGTTACTTCCAAATTAATAACCTTACAACTATGTTCAAATTTTTTCTAATGTTCTCCACTTTACATTGGTTTTGTGTTGTACTTCATACGCCAGATAGAAAACAGTTTTTCACGGTAATACGGTGTTGGGAAATCCAGAGCAATATTAGACAATTTTTGAGAACATTTTTCTTATCGAGATAACTTCCTAGTCCTGCTTCAGTTGGACATATTCATGTTTACTACTCATTTTCCCGCTTTTTGTCTCAATGCTAACAAAACTCACACCTATTTGAGATATTTTCTGAAACATAAAAATAGACTCTCTTCTTGATCTAAATCTGTTGAGGGGATGAAATTTATTTTAGGTTTCCATTCAAACAAATCAAAATAATTGAAATAAAAATTCCCGTTTGAATTCAACACAATCAGTGCAAAATGCTTAATTGATTTTTTACTTACCAAAGTCACCTCAAGTAGTTTTTTTGCTCCGTAAAATTCAGGTAAAAGGACAAGAGGCTTGCGGTGCTCCCATAGGAAGACATATTTTCGAAATTCTACGACAAACCAAGGTCATCTTTTAAAAAAAATTGGCTACATTCCCAGTGCATGAGGATCCTTTGCCCAACCTCACAAGTTTGTGTCCTAAAGACATTAAGCATAGAAACTCGAGCGGGCTCTCAAAGTTGCAAAGGAAAACTGATCATTAACGTTGCATGGCACGATTCTATGTACAATGAGCGGAAGAAAAGGCAGAACATTAAAAACGATTTTAATGATGAAAAAAAAGTCGAAATACATTCTGTTAACGCGTTCACAAAACAGCAATGCTCTGAAAGTTGAAATGCGTGCCTGCTCTACAGAACATCACATAGATGAAGTCATGATGCAGCGCGTAAACTAGCTTTTTTAAATGACAAAAAAATGCCATGAGTTAATCAGTAAACTCTGGAAATCAGCACGTGAGATATGGTGTGTTCGTTAGTTCACGATCATCTTGCGTCTAGGAACCTTAAGGCAAGTATAAAGTTTACATCCTCACAGAAGCCTCACGTGTTAAAAGCATGTAATTTCAACTACTATTTCTGTGAAGAAAACCACTCATACGTTCTTACGTACGTGTAAAGCCGGGATCTCAATATAAAATTGTGACTTTTTAGAGATTGGATTTCTTATACTCCCTCACAAGGGATTCATAATTTTCTACTATCAAACAGTGAAAATGTTGAACTAAGTATCAGGTTCAGGTTATTTTATATCGTTTAGGTGATGCCCTTTGTATCTATCTAAATCTATGCCTATTAACAACTTTGAACAACAGATTTAAAGTTACATACCACACATAAAATTGTCGCAAGCTAAATTTTACATTAGAATTACACTTTCAATTAAAATGACTAATGTTAAGGAATTCCACCCTCTTTTTAAGACAATTATTCGGGCATTCGACTGATAACAAGCGAACAAAAGCACAACAGATGATGTGTCGTCCTATGCCATATCACTGAAATCAAAACTAAAACCACTGTATAAGCGCAGAAGAGAAAATGCCAAGCACAAATGAACCCTAAAACAATATTTGACTTTTCGTGAGTTTTGGAACTATAGTTTAATCCCTCATCAAATTGTACTAACACTCCATCTTGAACATTCAATCTCTTAGCTTATCCTAGAGATCAGCGTATGTCTTGTACAACCCTAGTAAGTTCTTGCAGTGTTTTATGGAAGCAAATATGTACAATGTACATGCAGTTCAATGCTTGAAAGACGATGAGTTGATAGTTTGGCTGGTACTGAGTGTTTTTGCAATTGTTCAACGTAATTAATCAAGATCGACAACGAAGAAAAACATATTACAAGAGTGAGTTCACTCAGATTTAAAGGTTGAAGTTCATCATGTGATAAATTGCGAAGAAATTCACTCAACATTTCTTTATTGGAACTCTGTCAATAGTTAAAATGTACTTCCTATGAAGTCTATGTACTACCTATGAAACCTCTCTATGTGAAACCTCTATGGTAGTCTATGTACTACCTAAAATGTACTACCTATGAAGTCAATTAAAGTCTGCGTATATTATAAAAACCGCAAAATTAGTGACCTCTTAGTGAAAAATAATATGTCTGCATCCAGGGTTATTGATCTGGGCAGAGCCGGTGTAATTTACCAATTTAAGTGTGACAGAAGAGAATGTAAGTCTCTTAATAAATGTTACATTGGCTTGACCAGGATGACCCTGAGGCAAAGATTAACCGCCCATAAATACCAAGGTTCTATTTTCAACCACTTAAGCATTGACCACAGTTGCAAACCATCAAATGAAGATCTATACCATAACACAAAAATCTTATATAACGTAACTAAAAAAGAGCACATTCAAATTATAGAAGCGTTACACATCCATAAACTTAAGCCTGTTCTCAACGAAAACACGAATGGCTTTTTTGCTCTAAAATTATTTTCTAAAACCGCAGCTTGGTAGTCCGAGGCAGCTGATCGTTCGGTCATTTCGCCCCTATCGCTTGTCCAATGAGCATCTATAGTGTGCAATACCGTTACTGTACCTGATCTCGTGTATACGTACTTTTGTTGTATAGACTTTATATCTAGTCATTTATAAAATATTTTTGTGATGTGATTTCAACTTCCATTCTAGTCTCATATAGCTTAAGAATTAGATTTACATTTTACCAATGTGACTGATCAATTTTCTGTATATTTTCAGCCTGATGATGATGTTTGAACATCGAAACGTTGCGTTTTATAGACTTCTTAGGTAGTACATTTTAACTATTGACAGTGTTCCAATAAAGAAATGTTGAGTGAATTTCTTCGCAATTTATCACATGATGAACTTCAACTGTTTCGTAAAGTTGAGAAATTAGAAAAGAAATCATGTTTAAAGGCTAAAGAACCTTTTAAACCTGCACCACAGATAGCGAGGTCCTTTCCATCAGATAACGGTGTGAGCTTATAGCAGACAACGATTACGACGTAGCCAGGGCCGTGAGGCAGTCGGCACGAAAAGGCTGAGAAATCTTTTAACACGTTCACCGTGTGTCCGCTGCTGTTGACGGTTGGTTTGGTTAGGTTGTAAGTAGCAGAATAGGGAAATCGACTTTGCTTCTCGAATAAATTATTATCCTTCCTAATTAATATGAAAGAAAATAATTGCGCGACAGATTTTCACCTTGTGTGAAAAGAGTTATTCTTCATAAACGTCGCAGATAAAATGCCATTCATCTACACCGGGGAGTTAATGGACAATTTACCTATTGTTACACGTAGCCCAATACGCGGGGAACGTGTTAAAAATTTGCATGATTGTTTGATTCTAGAAATTGGATGTGTGGCAAACATCTTACGTTATCAAAAATAGAAGTGCGTGTTTAAATAAATACATACTTATAAATATACGCTTTTGTAAACATCATTTTATGTATACAAATGAAAGTATTTACATACGCTTAGCACAAACGTTTATATACATTTGATCAAATAATTATTTGTTTTGATAGATATGTAAATAACTATCGACAGTGACCCATACAAAACCTAAACTGTGTTCACAATCAAAACATAAGCTGCAGTCTTCACGTAAACAAGTGGTGTAATTTTCTAGTAGAGAGCATCGTTCAAATGGCTGAAAATAGCAGTAGATTTAATTATAAGGTAGTTGAAGTCTCCCGAACCAAAACAAAGGGGATCGCAAAAAAGGAAAGAAGCCAACAGTATCGTTTATCATGATTTATAGATGAATACAATAACCGAATTATGTAATCATTTTGCATTGAATGAAGCAGTTTTTAAAAGGCCTAACATAGAAACGGTAATGGCAATGAGGAAAGTATTTCTAATTGTATCACAAGCTTTTCTTCTCTCTATAAATCCAATTTATTGTTTTCCTTCGCAAGTTCCTCTGGTGATGGAAGATTTTTTGCTAGAAGACTTATTCTTTCCCTCAACCAATGTCGCTTTAGAACGTTTTACCGTTCTATTGGAAATCTCCCATTTTCGCAACGACCAATAATAAATCAAGCGTTATCATTTGTAGAGTTGTACTTCATTGAAAGAGGAACTGATGCGTTGAAACTAAGGACAATTTATTTGCTTGTGTCGAAGATATATTGAGGGCGTTATGATCTGTATCGGAAATCATGCCAGATGCACAACAGGTTGTCACTATTTCGGCAGCTCATTTATTTAGCCGGTTAGAAAAATACGCATTGATTAAAAAAATTTCCGACCTCCACGAGCGTGGTAATATATAAAGCAATCGTGAAGTCCTGAAGTTGTACGCTTTTGTTTGATTATAAGTTAGCGAGGTAATAAACTTTCACCTGATTGCTAATAAAATATTCTTGACTGGTTATGCCGACGAAGTTGTCCATTGACTTAATTCAGATAAAAGAAATGTTTTTTTTTAATAGCTGATGTATCAAATGGAGAAGCTCTGCCATATTTTAGCAGATTAGCCCACTTGATTGAAATTTCTTGAATGAAATTAAAATAAAATTTTCTGATACTAACTGCGAACCAAAGAGAACCAAATCCAAAGAGAAAATTCTAAAGGAATCAATGAACTAGAAACTGGAAAATTTAAGTCGCTATCTTACGACACCTTCAGAGCCAACTTGACATTTTTCGATAGAAGATGACTACGGTGAACTTACTTATGAGCGACTCTTACAAGAAGGTCACACGCTTCATTTGCTTTGACAAAGAGGGGAGCGGGTGCGTATGCTGATCACATCGCAGCTTATGCCACCGATTTTGAAACTGAGAAGAAAAAAATTTTATATTAATGGATCAAGAATCAGCAGTAATTATTCATTTTGAAGATGAACCAATAAGCCTATAATTTTTAAAGCAACGAAGTTTCCATGAGAATAATTTAACTGAAAACGTGAAATACTATAGTTTTTCAAATGTTAGCTTTTTGAGGCTGCTTCTCGAGACGTTAGTTTTCAAGCGCTATTAGATTTAAAAAATACTCTCCCACGTTTAAATAACTTTGATTGAATTACAAACACTTCCCATTCATCGAAATCTTCTCTCCCAGATGCCAACGATAAATCAGGAGCTTACGCGCTCGTATCAATGCCAGAGGTTTTCTTCTTTTTTTCTTTGGAGAATGGGATCTGTCTATTGCAAACCCAAAGTACAAAATGTATTAATTTTATTCTTGATCCTCTTGCGCGCAATTAAGTTTTCGCAGTAAACAACACTGTCGTTACATTTCAAATTTCCATTAATTCCAACGCACTCACTGCAGTGGAAACTTCGACAATCGTCGCTAAATTCCCTTTGCTTCGTTCCAGATGGCCCTTCTACCACTCACACCAGAGATAATGGCTAAACATGTGACACTTCATCATTTTTCTGTATTATCTTCCTATTCACTTTGAAATCTTTTTTCAGCTTCATTACTAGCATTTCCAGAAAGCCGCAATACCTTGCTTCAAGTCGCAATAGCTATTTTTATATCAGTTCCACATTTTAGAAAACAGCCATTATCATGACAATTACAATGATTCATCATAAAGCACAATCCAAGTTCACGAAAATAAATGCACCCTCCTTTGAGCTACCACGTCCTATAAAAATTTCAAGACATTCACAAAAAACTTTTATGTCCATCCAACTACACACAGTACTAGTTAAAAATGACATCTGCAATAACATCTGTTTCAATCGAGTCCGCGCAATAACCCAATCATTCACATGAACTTCCAATTATTTTATTGTACCCTTCGAATATGAAAACTCTCCAGTGTACTGAGCTCCTTCCAGCGTTCGATGCTTATTGAAGCCTGAAAAAAGTTTTATTGACTAGTTTCTGATTAATGTTTTAACGATAAATAATACTAATTTCCTCAAAGACCTGTACCAAAATCTTCTCACAAACCCAGCATGAGCAAAAATCATTTTGTGTCCGCTTCCAAGATGGAGCTCACAAGAGTTTAATTTCTACTATGTAAGTAGGTTTTGATTGCATTGTTTCTGATAGGTCTTACTCTCTATATATTTAAATATATACAGTATTTGTTTATATTTTTTGCGTAAAAACAAAACTTCAAGGCCTATTACATTCCACTTAATGTTTTGCGACCAGTTAAAACCGAACTGTTTTTCAGAAATAACTCGATAGTTCAGTAAATACTTTTTTTTGCACTTGCTGTTTCAAAAATTGATCTATAACTGCCCCAGAGGGTTTCTGTGAATAGACAAAATGAAAAACTTACACAGACAAATGAAATGAAGCGCTAATTGAGCACATGATTTGGAAAAATTATCTTTCTGTCCGTACATGAATAATTATCTACGAATTTCACTATGCGTTTATGTTTGTTTACATGTTTCTAATGTGCGTGCTGCGCTATGTTTGTTATAAATTACTTTCTGACCAACCTTTTCTCACTACTTGATAATCATTTACGACGGTTTTTCAGTCTGTTTCGGTAAAGCATTTTTTGTCTCTCCATATGTCGTTTCAACTAATAATTATGGAGTTCCAAAGAATTCTCTAGTAGTATTTGAATTATTTATAAGTTGTCAGCTATTTCTTCGTGTGTAAACTATCCAAGATATGATATTTTGATTGTTTCTCTCAATAACATAAATAGCCCCTTACGCGCTATTTAGCCCCAACATGGTTAGTCAATTAGTACGCCCGTATGGTTTGTCTATTAGGACCCCTTGTCTGGTTTGTCTATCAATTAAGGACCTTTATACTAAGAGATTTTCAAAATCTAATGTGTTTTGAAACATTCCAGTCATTTTTCAAACTCTTGCCAAGCATTTACTTTAAATTAAAAAATCCGAAGATGTTCAGCCTGTACATGGAGGGGGCACTCGATCAATAACAAAGGCGAGTGCCTGTTTGTGTGTGTGTGTGTGCGTATGGCTCACAATTGCTCACTGTATTGGTGCTTACAATGGCGCCCACTCGTTCATGCCTGCTGAAGAGTGAAAGATCCAACTAGACCAGTCACGTATCACTAAAATACATAGTAACTCAAGAACTTAGTTGGTTCTTATAGCTGTTTCTTACACGGCAGGTGCTCCGGCAACTCACGTGAGTAGCTCTGGATTGGTCATCACCGACGCCTGTTCGAGCAACATTTACATTTTCATAAGGAATAAAATTTTGTATCTGCAAAGATATCTAAGTACGGCTGAATTATTTAGCTAGAAATTGAACTAACCACGTTTTCCCGGCTGATGTGAAACGTCGGTGTAATTCCTACTCTGCTATGAACACGTTCCACGTAATTGATTTTGTTCATTTTTGAAGACGTACGTGGACTATTTTCTCATTTTAATTCGTGATCGCCTGCCGCCCGCCTCTCAATCTGAGGCAATCTGAGGCGGATAAAAATGACTTCTCACAGAAAAACTAAACGAGTGCTGATTGAAATAAGTGAAAACTTGAGAGCATTCTTTCCGTCCTGCACGCGCATTAATTTTATTATCAATCAGAATTACAAGTGACACATTGATGACAAGAATTAATGCCCATTGTTCAGTACACTTGGAAGTCTAGCATTTGAGCGAAAAATTCATTGAACATTGCAATTAAAAAAACCTCATGTTGTTGGTTCCTGAAAGAGAAAAACCTCTATCAAGTGCATTGAGAAATTTCAAAGCACTTAGCATTCTCTCTTAAAAAGCGATTGCACGCGGAAATCGATGACGAGTATCAGTTCGTCTTGGAAGTCGAGCAGTTCTATTGAGGCTTATCCTCCAGAACCGAGCAGTGAAAATAAGGATACTTTTTCGCGGAAGCAGTTATCCGAACTGATCCGCGCGGTTGTTTCTCTGGCTGAACGGACCCGCTGCCGGCGCGCACTCGTTCGTGTGCCGAGCACGCGTCGCCCGGAGCCGGGCAGATAAGCGCTGTGCAAAAGCGGCTTAACTTCCCTCAGCAGAGACTGGAGCAGACAACACAGCTCCCTGACAACCAACATAGATGACGTACAGAGCGACTAGAATAGGAACCTCTCATATTGCAATCTCAGCCAAAGAATGAGCCAGCATTCGACAATGATTACTTCCCCCAAGTTGCATGCACTGCTTGCATGTTGCTTGAAAAAAAAAGTTTGAGGTGATCGTCTTGAAATTTGCGCTCTGTGATCTTGCTTAGAAGTGTCAATTGGGACAATTAAATTTGTATTTCACGCGAGAGAAATAAAAGAAAAAATTATTTCTCTAGAAATCTCTTCACTAAAATCTAATCCATTTACTGAAAACGAGTAGTTTTAAGTAGTTCTGTTACTTCCATATTTCTAATCCAAACTTTATTGCAGCTCAGGTTTTTAGAAGGAAGTAAGCCGGAGAGAATTTGAAGCATTCGAATTACCTACCCATTACTCGATCATAATCACTCAAGCATTGCCTCATTTCAATGATTGATATACTCACTTCTGGAAAGCGAAGTAATTAATCTTCCGCATTGTGCGAGTTGCAGTAAATCTATGGCTGCGGCCTTTTAATCCGAAACCAAACGTTCAACTTCATTTTAGTTTTGTGAAATTTTTATATTTACTGTTTTTCAGCAGTATTTATTGAGGGGTTATGTGAAAGTAATGATACTTTGACTGAAAACATCCACTTAAGTACGAAAATGTGCTATCTGCCCGCAATCCACATTGGCATAGCAGAGAGCTGATAACTGATACCATCTATTATTTGACATCACGCTCTATTTGGTACGATGATTTAAAACAGCCATCACAGAATACAAGCAAAAATTGACGCATTTATTCATTCTATTAAATTTGAAGCAAAAGTTCGACTGAATATTAGTGACAGAATCGAAAGGCTTCGCTTCTATTACGCCAAACACTAATAATAAGTTGAGTAATTAATCCTACTTACGTACTCGTAATTCAACTGAGAAGAGCATTGTATTACAAAGAGCATGTAAATTAATTGGGCGTCAACTAACTATTCATCAGACTTCTCACAGATTTTTTATGAAATACAACGCAAACCAAGCGTTTTTTCCACTTCTTAGAGCGTAACTGAAGTTCAATATGCAGCCAAACCACTAACTCAATGAAAGTCTGGTCTGTCACGTTCATTCAGGCAGTACATTTAAACGCTGCACATTGAGTGCAAATTGATCAATGAACTTACTGTATACAGCGATCCGAAATCGATCATCATGACAGCTGAAACTAGAACGAAGATTCTGCGAAAGTGAACTGAGAAAAATTTCTTGCTTCTTTTCTCTGTGGCGTACAGCACGTCGACGTGAGCCAAGGGAATAAAGCCTTTTGCACTCAATTTTGCGTCAGAGTGGTGGTCTATTGATTCCATCGGAGGGCTGGAAGTCTCGTAACCCTGCTATTAGATATCTGGCTACACGTGCCAAAACATTTGATCGGAATTGAAAAAGTAAGTGCACAGTTTTTCTACCATCTTATGTGATTAAAGCGAATATGATTAAATAGGAATATTTCTTTCACCCGCTAAAAGCCGAGCAAATCTCTGTTAGGGATTAAGTCTGATAGCATGGAGCAGCCCGAGAATTCGCCACTCAACTTACTTTTGTTGCCACATTCGTGCAGTTAAAATGCTATGTGGGCTGAGCCTGATGAATGACTCTCGATCAGAACGAGGATGATGTGAAGAACATGAAACAGAGACAAAGCAAAAACTTCATTTGAAATTCCAGGATTTTTCATGTGGGAGAACAAGCAACGTTTCTGGTTCTGGAAGGATATCAGTTCTTAAACGAAAAAATGACACGCATTTTTTTTGAAGCAGGTCATTTTTTGAGGCCTGTTAAATATTTTCGAACCAAAAATTATTACCCTCTTCATCAGACTAAATACACCAACTGACGAGAGATTGAAAAAAGAAAAAAACATCATTTTCGCTGAACTGAAAGCCGAAACTTGAGGATCGTCAAAATGTTCTTAAAAGAACTTTTTCATAGATTCAATTTTCCAATGCTGTGATGGAACGACAAAGATCCCGTCTGTCCTAGGATATAAAAGATCGTTGAAAACAATCTAAGCACAGGGATGCCGAACGACCAGCTAAGTTAATCAAAATCGACCGTGGAAAAAAATTTACGTTAGCTCACAACTATGTAAAAAATTCCAATTTTTTCCAGCGTAGCAGGGATTCCTCAATTCTTCAGATTCCGTTCATGTAGTTAATTGAGGACGTTGTGTTAATACATCCGCTAAATGCAGACTTTCTTAGAGTGATGAAAATTTTTAAAATTAAATCGCCAAAATGGTGAAAACAAAGGTAGTTTTCAAGTACATTGAAATAGAAAAGTACTGGTAAGATATTTGTGGATTCTTTGATGGGTTTAAGGTAATCGGTGTGCTCCCACATGGAAATGCTTTGTCTTCCAAAAGCCTTTTTCCAATTTTCATACTAGTTAGAATTAAAACAGCGTATCTGGTTAGAAATGATGACAATCTTTAATGTCCATGGTGAATTGAGAAAACTTTTGGTAGCTCAGTTTTGCAGTGGATGAGATCCTCAATCAAAACGTAGCAGAGTCAAAATCGAAACTCATCAGGCTAGGAGGCGTAACGGGAGTGGACTAACTTCAGAGGAGAAGACTAAGCAGCCCGGCCCAACAAAATTGGGAGATTTTACCTGATAGAAATGTCTTCCCACATTCGACTAACTTCTTGTCTTTGAATGTTAAGGGTCTCATTCACTACACATGCCGCCAACTCCAGCTCAGTGCGCAAACTCCAACTCATGCCAATTTGCGTCGTGAGTGGGTACCCTCATGCTCCAACTCAAGCCCAATTTATAGGGTTGAATTGGAGTTGGAGCTAATCAGATTTTCCTGATATTTTGTGGGCGGAGGAGCTTACGGATTGTGGTGCCGACTGACACGTGAGTGGCTCGGAGTACCTCGTCATTTCGTTCGTCATTTGAGCTTTCATTCTGGTTGAATATACTGCTTATATAGAACTAGCTATAATATCTTTTTGTCACATTTGATATATTTCAGAATTTTAAAGGGAAAGTTTTTACCAGTATACTGTCAGGAAAAAAAAAGTGACCACTATAATTTGAGCGCTATGACTAATTGTGAGGTAACAGTCACTTCTTTACCAACATTAATCAGCAAAATGGACTCTACAGTAAAGCGTTCCTCAAAGAATTTATAGAGGTTTATCAGAGCTACCCGTGCCTCTGGAGTGTTAAAAGCGCGTAATATTCGAACGAACAATTATAAAACGCAGCGCATGAAGTGTTAGGGAATAAATACGAAGAGGGGAATCCCGATGCCCCCAGGGAGGACGTAATGAAAAAGATAAACTCTTTACGAACCTGTTGGCGGAAAAAATAAATAAGGTAGAATCGTCGAAAAGGTCAGGGAACGGTGCAGAAGACATTTACACACCAACTCTCTGGTATAATGACTTTTTACATTTCCTAAAGGTCCAGAAGCCCCCAAGAAAGAGTGAATCTACAATCGAAAATACATCGGACGAACATGTATGTACTAAATATAAAGTTTTAATTTATGGTTCTTTTCCTTAAGTTGATCTCTTTCCGTATTATGGCGCAAAGCTGAAGTGGCAGAATAGCAGCGTAACTGAGAGATTGGACTTGCAACGTGAGTGGGGAAGCAGACTTGCGCAAGTCGCAGCTCCAACCTTGTCTGTACTTGAGTTGAAGTTGGCCGCATGTGTCGTGAATGGGCCCCTTTACGGTCAACCACATCAATACCAGCATCTCGAATGCTATTCCCTACCAACTGTTACTTAAAGTAGCTCATAATCTGTCAGAGCAATCAACTAAATGATATTCCTTGACATCGATCAAAAACTTGCGCATATTGACAACCCCATTTTTCTCTGAAATGCGTAAAACAATGAAACAAAAATTACATGAGACACCTAAACAAAGTCCACGCACCAAAATTTCCATTTCGTTTGAAACGTTGAACGTCGCGGAAGTGAAAATACAATAGAACAAGCAAAGTTATGGTACACAACAACCTTATCCCCAAATGGCCATCAGTCTCAGAACATTTGTTGCACTAAGTGTAGCAAGATCCAGCAGCCAAACTTATCCTCCTCTGCTCACTCTATAAATTGAACTTAATGACTTCAGGTCACTGCCTCATGCGTCAGAGAGCTGCGGTGCGGCGCACACTTGTGCTCATGCAGGTCAGCTTGTACGTGAATTATACCAGGAAATTGATCACACAAGAGTGCTATTAGCGACCTGTGGTAACTTTCGTTTCACACTATTTACACAAGCTATCAATTATACTTGATGTAATAAGAAAAATTATAGTATACTCGGAAATGCAAGCTAAAAAACCGAAGAGTAATTGTGGCATGAAAAAAATGCATTATTTATAGCAGCGAAAGCTAGATTAGTTCTCATAAAAGGCTTTGAATGCATCATTAAGCTCTTCGAGTGAATAGTGCGTTTTTGTATTGCATAGTCTGAAGCGTGGACGCTCTCGTAGTTACGCAGGAGATGACGTATATGGTAGGCATTTTTCTTGTTCATGATAGGTAACCCTCTCTTAGTTCCCAAGGCAAATATCATTAAAGAAATTCTGATAAATACCCTTAGGTTTACATTGGACTATCATTTTCCATCTTGTTTTTTCCAACCAGTGTCAGGTCACTCTTGTAAAATGTTTTAGTGAGCGTACGTCAAAGGCCAAAAACAAGTAATGAAAAATCCCTGTATTCAAAACTTTCAGAGCAGCCCCAGTAGTTATTCGGATCATGACTATATAATTTGCGATGAAAGTCAACACTTCCACACTTGAATAGAGCTCATGCGCTAAGCAGAAGAATCCCTCCGACTTTGAAACAGCATCTATAATTTTCTCCAAAAGCTGAATGATGTTTATTCCCCTTCAAAGGAAAATATTTGACTGCGAGGTTCTTTAAACCTGGGCGTTGATTTTGAGTTTTTAAATCTCGATTTCTCTCGAAAACTATACTTGAATCAAATTCTTCAATAAAAGTATAGACAACTATATTTTAAAATGATCGCTTTCAATAACATGAAGGCAAATTTGCGAACATTTTATAGGATGTGAAAATTAAGTTCATTCAATACAAATGTATAATACATGGTTGTATAATTTTTGAGCTTGCACTTTGCTGCCTATCCGAAGTATCACAATCAAGCTCTAACTCCCCTTCAAGGGAATATCTTTCGCACCAGAGTTATCTTGAAAGTGAGTAGACACTGCACGTTCAACGCATCAGCAGAGGAAAATAATAAGATTGTGCTTAGGTTTTTTATTAAGTCTTCATCAGAATAAATGTATGAAAATACTCATCAGATGAACTCTTCTCTATTCAGACAATTTAAGCCGCTAGAACATAGAGCCCTCTCCAACTTAAATGAAAGTCTAATTATTCTGCTAAACGTTTTCATTTGTGTTCATTTCACGTCTCTGTGTTATCGTGTGTGCCTAATAATACCCTTGATGTGTTTGTTTATTTGTTTGGTGTCCGCTTCTTCCGTCTCTCTGTCACGCTCACAAGGATGCTTAATGACCGTATCTGTGATACGATTTTCAGAAGTGCACATGTACAAAAAAAATTTAATCGCGGGTACAATTAGGATGGATTTGTTTTTTATCATTTATTCATCGAAAATATTAAATCGCATCTTTTGACGGGTCGTGTACACTGTGTAGTAACACAATATTTGTTGATCAATCTCATTTACAGAGCACAGTATCCTTCACTTTTACGGAGAATCCAATGGAAGTTGGTCAGAGGTAAAAAGTGTGATATCGATGCCCGTAGCTACTTGAAAATTGAAAACTAAACTCGAAAAGTAACAGTGTGAAACCATTTATAAAAAATGATTACCCATCGAACAGTAAAGTATTCATTTTATGCCGTGAAATCGAATTGAATGAAAAACTTTGAATCATTAGCAAGTTTTGATACAATCCAAAGCACAAATAGTTCCTAAAAACATAAAAATTAGGTCAAAGACCACACCGTACGACACAATAAAAATCATACGTCATTTTTTTAATAATTTTTCGTGTCTCGACCCATCATCACATGAATTTGAAGAAAAATTATTGTGATGATGTACAAATGAATATTTATCGCAATTAGCACGCATTTTGATTGAAACGGAGCTCTGATGAGAAAAAAATAATCAAAAATGCCAGAATACATGGCAAGGAAACTGGAATAAATCTGTATTCAATTTAAAGTTGTACTTGTTCAATAAAGAAGTAACTTGAAAATTTGTACACATATATTTCTGTAGTTTGAATCGTACACTGAGGAAGAGCTAAAAATCGAATTGCTTAAAATATTTGTCAATAGGGAAACCAAAGTACCGCATTTGCTGCTGAAAATCTGAATGTCTCAAACCCAAATGAATTATAAGGGCGATTTTTAGGAAACCTAATACGCAAATAAAAAGAAGAACCAATGTAAAAGGGAACATTCTTTTAATAACAAACGTTTCGGAATCTCTGATTCCATCATCAGTGCTGTAAAACAGAATAAAAAACAATTATGAACAAATGGCGAAAAAGAACATAATATCAATAATAAGAACATAATTTTATACCTACATTGAACGAAAAATAGCTATGCCTAACCATTAAAAAAATAAAATTTCTATCAAACATTCGAAGCCATACGTACACATGCACCTAAATTCTAGCAATCAAACCACTTTGCTAGAACCCAAACGAGTGTTAAGAACTACAGTACCTGATGAATATCATCTCAAACCTCTACATATATTTAACAGGTGAGCACATTGCATATAGTCGACACAATTTTTGTTTAAAATGAAGGTAATAGCAAAGACTATTGATTTAAAAGACATTTTTGTTAAAAAATGAACGTTTCGACCACTAAGGTCATCAACAGAGGATGTCTGAAAAAATATACGGAAAAATATACATTTATGAATTGAAGAAAAACTACACAAAAAATATAACGGTAAAATGTTAAACTGAAGCTATTTTTAAGGGGCGGGACGATTGCAAATCGTTTAGATCGGGTTTTAAGCGGCTAAAGAAGGGGGATTCGATAATACGTAAATCAGTGACTGAGTTAGCAGAACTTAAGATGGAAAAGTCTTGCTGCAGAAGTGGAGATTTACACTGATCTGAATGAATTCGTATAGCTGAGTGAGGTGGCTTGCTTAGTGGATTACCGGTTCTGAAACTCCTACCAATATGATCAAATACTCTACATCTTAGTGCGCGCGTGGTTGAACCAACGTACACAGAACCACACAGTGGGCAACAATATTTATACACAATAGAGGAGAGCATAGACATAGGCAGTTTATCCTTGAATGAAAACAGAGTACCGATTCTAAAATTTTTCACCAATATGATTTGGAGGTCAACACACATTAAATATTTCATTGTAGGAGAGCGTAGTTCCTTCTTCAGCTTCTCGGACTGAAAACCAAAGAACGGCATCGACACGTAAAGTTTTTTTTTCTCTACTGTCGGCGGCATCGTAGTAGAATTACATTTGGTTTCTATCAGTTGCCGAATGCATTTATTAAGTAAGTGAAGCGGATAGCCATTGTTCAAAAAAAATTGTTTAAGAAATTCAAGCTCATTATGCAGTGATAAATAATTGGGACTAATTTCATTTGCCCGGAACAATGACGTCTTGATACTAGTGATTTTAAACTGTAACGAACAAAAACTAAAGAAACTTAGTTCAACCACGCGTTCACTAAGATGTAGAATATTTTAGCATATTGGTAGGAGTTTCAGAACCGGTAATCCACTAAGCAAGCCACCTCACTCAGCCATACGAATTCATTCAGATCATTGTAATTCTCCAGTTCTGCAGCAAGACTTTTCCATCTTAAGTTCTGCTAACTCAGTCACTGATTTACGTATTTTCGAATCCCTCTTCATTGGCAGCTTAAAACCCGATCTAAACGAAATGCAATCGTCCCACCCCTTGAAAATAGCTTCAGTTTAACATTTTACCGTTACATTTTTTGTGTTGTTTTTCTTCAATTCAAAATGTATCTTTTTCCGTGTATTTTTTCAGACATCCGCTGATGATGACCTTAGTGGTCGAAACGTTCGTTTTTTAACAAAAATGTCTTTTAAATCAATAGTCTTTGCTATTACCTTCATTTTAAAGCTCCGTACAACCTAATTTGATACATAATTTTTGTTTTTGCGTATTAGAAGTAATTTTCAAATTTTGAACCTAAGGGTAGCCCTCCAGCTGAAAAAATTAAATGAGAGATTTTTTAACCACGATCAAAAGCAACCATGAATCTAACTTCAGGTTGGGAAAATGTACAGTGGATTGAAAAGAGACGTGATACGACTTACCCCTAAACTGAAAATTATCTTCACGTGATGAATGCACTTTTTAAAGGGCTGCACTTCAGACATCAGGCATCTTGATGCACCTGGGTCGTGCTGAAATTTACTCTCGCAGTGAAAGGTCATTAAAATACTTTAGCAGACAGCTGCTCCTATGTTGAAAGATATTTCAAATTTGTTCTTTCTGAGCTCAATATTGCCTCACAATTATTTTGAAGTTTTCTGTTACGAAGCACGTCCAAAACAAACACAGACAGCATACCATCTGCTGAGCCTAACCGTATGACAAACGTTAAAACCCTTCGTTATAACCAATTAAAATTTTAGTACCTCTTTTATTTAGTATCTCTTTTACTCCTATGGCTTAATACACCAAATTTCTTACAAATAATGCGGATTTTATGCAATGAACAAATACTTTTATATCTAGTACATCTGTTTCAGGAGATACACAATCTAAGCTTCAGGGCTAAATTAGCTCAACATTTGCGCACCAAATATAGTCGTCGATATATGACGACTCTTCTGCGTAGAGTTTGTCAGGATCGATGAAGCCTGCACTTGAATGTGAGCTCTAAAATCAGAAAGGTACTCCTTAGTCCCGCCAAATCGCTCTTGAGGTCTGCTCTCGTCACCGTTGCTGTTTATTTAAATAGGTTTAGCACAGCGCTCAATACATGCGCATGGATTTTAGCATGGCGCTTTAGAAGTGACTGCTACTTGTGCCAACGCTTACAGTGTGCTTATTTCACATTAGCTTAAAAAAAAATATCGCGGAAAATTCCATGGCCACATTCTCCATAGTATGCATAAATATGCCTCAAAGTAGATGTAATTTTAAAATTTCTAATTATGACTTGCCCGTTTCATGTGCGACGCGTATCGCATTGAAAGAAAAGATGAAAAGCTTAGAAAATCGCCTGCTTGATCTGGCCGCCTGCTTGATCTTAGTTGCTTACAACGAGTGCACGTTCGTCAATAGGGATCACAGAAATTTCATGTGAGACGGCTGCTTTGACAGTAATAATAGAAGAATGGTTACTCTGCTTCAGGTCGTTCTTTAGGACCGTCAGATAGTCATGTGTGAGAGTTCAGGCTTTCCACGCGAGGCGCCTTCGCCATCGCAACTTTCAGCTTTACGAACTCTGAAAGAAATTGCGCGAACTTACCACAAAGCAAGACTACTGCCATGCTGTCATTGCATGGAATGTGGTATTCGTTTATACGCTAAGGTTTCTCTGAACTACGCCTTTCCCATGAGAAGTGAGAAGGTATATAGATGGAAGAATGAAGAAGAGCTGCAAGACAGACAACCCATTCAAGAGCAGCATCCTGAGCGTGGGTGGTACAGGTAGAGTGACATGCCACAGCGCTGTCAAAGCGGTTGCCTCTCAATAATAAATGCTAAGGCAGTGGCTCACAACCCGACCACCAAACACTACTTGGCGCGTAACATCTGGGGTTGACTTCCGTTCAACATCATTGAAAAAGTCAAGTCTTTACATTCAGAAGAATTTGATTCGCTATCAATAAAACACAGTCAAATAAAAAGGAATTTACGCCGAATGCAGTTTACTACTTCTAATGTTATTTCGACCTAATTTTGCTGTAAAATAATGCTGAAATCTTTTTGAGAATAAATATTCTACTTAATCTTCAAGAATCACCGTTTTCGCTGATCAATATCAATTACCCTTGTTTGTAATACGGCCCTTATTTTGCGTATCCCAATAATTCATAACTCAAAATATATAGGATGACTTACCATAAAAATATCGCAACATGTTCGCTCAGACAGAAGAGCGATTACAAAAAAAAACAAGACAACAGACACGAGCAATAAAAACCTTTACCTAGCACCGTTAACTGTCCATTAGAATTAGAGGCACATCGGCATGCTGAGCAGCATTCTTTCAGGTCACGGAAGATCGTGGTTCGCACTACGATAAAAATTGTTCATTTTTCCAGCTTCACTTTCACCATGTACAACGCGTCGTAACGCACGAACGAGTATAATTTTGCAAGGTCAGTTTTGAACCCAATTTGACTTTGACATGTAGAATAAGTTTCACAAAAATCTCTTATCATTCATTTTTCTAGGTAAATTTTTTCTCAGAAATGCTTTCTTAGTTAAGTAAAACATAGAAATAATTTTTCACATGGCATTATTATAAAGCTTGACTTTTTTGAAAAAACTCCTAATCCTCCAATGGAATATAGTGGCCGAAACTGTTACATACAAAAGGAAAAATAACTGCCCTGACCTAAAATAAAAATCCGCAACGAAAGTGAGTGTTAATCGACGAAAAAATTTTACGAACTAACACTACCAATCCACTTGTTTAAATCAATTGATAAATACGCAGAAGCTGTTGCCCGTAAAGGCATAGCTCACTTGTGAAAAACATCAATAAATTTCTATTCTAAACCTTGGAGAAAGTATACGAGCAAGTAAAAACTCGGCACTTAAACATGCTGAATCATGAAAGTTGTTTTAATCCTCATGAACCTCAATCTTCTTGCGTAAACAGTAATTACGGAATTTTCTTAGCGTTGGAGATTAAACTTCACAGAGTGGCTCAAATCGTGATTTAGCTCAGACACACTCAATCCAAACGTCATGAGTAATTTCATCGCGTTTGTAGAGCACGTTTTATGTTCGCTTTGGTGACTGATGAATTCTCATCGTAACCTCGCTACCATGAACAAATGAGCAGGCAAAATGAAGGTAAGGACTTATTATTCCTTATATCTAAAAATATCTTTTAATATCATGTTTTCAGATGTTCTTTCTGTATGATTTGATGCACACGAAACTGTGTACTTGATGGGAGGCTCAGCCTCGTAAAACTCGGCTCGAAATGAGAGTTAGACTCAAGGTTGGCAAAATGAACTGCTTTTTTTGAAAATTATTGGGTATCACTGAGGATTCTTTCATTTTGGGTTTTGTTGAATTCTCATTTTTGTTTTTGAAATTGTACTAATTTTTCACTATAACTCCCTTTGGATGTATTGGTGAATAGAGTAAGTGTAATAATTATATTCTTCTCAATAATAAGTATTCTTTTGAATAGTTAGTATTCAGAAGAAAAATAGAAAATTCAATGTTTTAAAATATATAAAGAATTTGTAAAGTGTTTCATTTCAAGAGAATTGTCAGACGTTCTACCTCATTTGCTCAGTAATTCAGTTAGATTTTCATGATTGCAAGAAAACTTAAGAGGAACTAACACATTGAATTCAAGGTAAGCAACTGAGAATATCTGACATCCAAAGTTGCACAACTAAAGTTGTTTGTGTGTTATGTACTTCATTAGCAGAGAAGTGAATAAATGTTATTGCTATCTTCAGCTGTCTCACATATGTTTAATGATTCATTTTCATCACCGCAAAAACGGTGAAGACAAAATCTAAAAAGGCATGGAATGCGCACTCCAATGAAGCAGTTGCCAAGACATACCCGCGCATTCGTTAGGCAGCCTCGTGTGTGTCGAGCAAGTTCAAGCTCAGTTGAAGAAACTTTTCTAACATTTTGTTGCGTGTGTAGCAGCAGGGAAAACAGACAATAGGCTGATGAAGCCCTAAGGCTTGTGAAAATTCGAATTTGGGGTCGAAAACTATTTGCAATCTTTTTGCAATTTGATCTTCAAAAAATTCATTGAATAAACATAGAGTCGAAAAAATTTATTGTTTTGTTAATTTAATTTAGGGCATGATTTACTTTCAACTGGAGAGAGCATTTAAAGATGAAATATTCATAAGCATGCTGCTGTGCTGAGCATTTCAAGGTTTCGTTACATGGGCCTTTTGAGTTCTACAAGATGATTCTTTCAACTTATATTTAGTAATTTTGGAATTTTTAAAGGGAGTTTTCGTAGTCACGACTAGAACTTTAACTCCAAAATGAGTAATCTGTCTTCTTGCATCGTATTTTAAAAATCATCCTTTGAAACTCAGTTTTTAGAAGTTTTTCAACAATGTGAGCAATTGTAATTGTAGTTTGGTGTGTCCTTTATGGTGCATCGTATTCAATTTTAATGTAGTGCGTCCGCTATCAAAAGACTTGCTGCAATCAATGGTTCCATTTTATAAACTAATATTTTCTGTAGCCAAATCTTCCAACATGACACTATTTCCTAGTTATTCCTTTCGTTTCAAATCATGGAAATGTTGATAATTTTATTCCTTTTTATTACACGTGCAAATGAAATGATGATTAATGATAACATCTGAACAAAACTGATCATTTGAAATTTATTTTGTTACCTGCAAGTTTTATGCTTTCCGGATTATACGAAATCTGAGCCAAGAATATAAAATTTTAAAAACGTAATCCTTTCCAGTGAGCATCAGAGATAAGGAACTGTTTTGAAAAGCGGATCGTTCTCTCATTCATGCTTCTACATAGTTTCCTAATCAAAAGCAGTTTCCTCATCAACGGCTACTTAGTTTCCAAATTAAAAGTAGTTCCCTCATTAACAGCTACTAAGTTTTTTCATTAAAAGCAGTTTCCTTAACTATTGCATCTTAACTTTCTCTTTAAAAATAGTCCTCTCACTAACAGCTACCAAGTTAACTTCTTTATTCAGTTTCTAATTCTTTCCCTGAAGCGATCCATGGTGCCTGTAATTCATTTCCATTCATTTTTACTCACTGTTGCTTCTGAATTTCACAATTCACAATTTTGAGATCACCATTCGCTAACTTTTCAAGTCACGTAGAACAAATGTATTCATAGATCTTTGGCCAGCATTACGTATTGCCCGCGCCACTTCGAGGTGTAGGGATACGAATTTAAATTAATGATATAATTCTCAAGTCGTCAGGTGCCCATGTGCATCAGCAACTAGCAAATTAAAAGTGGAGGACAGCTGGTGAGAGTTTAAATTGAAGGTAAATGATAACGAGTGAGAGTTCAAATTAAAGGTAAATGATAATGAGTGAGAGTTCCAATCCTAGGTAAATGATAACGGGTAGAATATCTGACTTCACTGAGTCACCGGTAACTGTAATATCAACTTGCAGGAAAACGCGTGTGTGTGGATGTGAGTGCAGGTAAATCACAGAATTGGTAAGAATTGCGTGCTCAAAAAATAAGCAGACCATAAACACTGAACAAATTACGGGCAAATCATGCTTCCATCAGTCTGCATGGTTTTCTTTACAAAGAGAGTTGCTAAAAAATATGCTGGTGAAAGTTGCGTATGTTTATCAAAGATTTATCAAAAATACAAATGTGACCAACCGATTCGATTGTTTCAGATACGACATGAACTCAACTTTTTTCACTCGCAACACTTTAGTTATAGATAAAAAAATCTATGTAGTATGATTAATTTGATCAGTACAAGCTGGAAACAAGAAAATGAACAAATTAGAAACAGAACGAATTGCGAGAGTACAGTTTACGAAGAATTTCTGCAGTTCTCATCTACCTTTTCATAACTTCCTAACACTTTCCTATACGAAATTAACAATATAGTTAAAAAATGATATATATTAGCAGCTAAGAAGTCAATTGTGAATGTATTTTCGCAGAAGAACATATATAATGATTTTTCGTTAGAGAATTGATGATTTTTGCCATTGGAGATGAGCGATGAAAACTTTCTTTAAAATTTGCCAAGATCACACTAAGTCAGTAAAAACTTGTCCTTCACATTCAAATTAATATTGGAAAAGAGTGACAATGGAAATGAGCAACGAAAATTCTTTTGAAAATTCGACATGAGTACACCAAGTCAGCAAAAAAACACTCAAAATAATATTGTCCCTTCATTTGCAGCGTAGGTGTGCCGTGCGCTGTGTGAGAGGCGTTATCCGGAGTGTTCCTTGTGTGATCATTTCTGGCGCATGAAGCACGACTGAACTACTCTGCAAGCACCGCTCACGGCTGTCCGTGGTGGGCTATCCAAGTTTTAATACGGTGTTAACTGTATGAGTCTTTTTTACATTCGTGACATTTTTAGGTGTTAAATGGGCGCAGTAGCGTTATTATCTAATGAGCTACAGATTTAAAAAAATTTTCAACATTTTTTATAAAAACTGAAAAGTTAATGTAAAATTTAATCCCCAGCTGTATACGAAGGATAAAAACCAAAGCAAAAATTTTGCCTTGCTTCTTATTCTCAAGCTTAGAAGCATCAACGCCGGAGTTATTTTAATGTACGAAGGATTTCTGAATTGTGCGATGAATACACACAGAGCTTCAAACAAAACTTTCACGTTTTTAGCGCTCAACACATAATTATTTTTTGGGGACTCGGTGCAAGATTGAATGCTCCCATTTTCAGTAGCAGTAAAACTCCTGAAGTTTTCAGCGGGGAGTGTCACTGAGACCACCTCCTCCACTCAAGGTTTAAGCTCTTCCTTGCCGTCCATTTTCAGTCTGTGATTTGAGAAATTTTAAATTAGAAAACTTTTGGCTGCTATACTGAGAACTCCGAAAGGAGAGCAAACAGTTAGGTGAAATTAATAAAGTTTGATGTATTTTCCCCTCTTCGAAGGCTCTTACCCTCACTAGCTTAAAAAAAACAGACAGAATGCCAACGGTGTTTTCATTCGTGTAAAAATTTTACCAAGAGCCAGCATTAATTTTTGGCTCTAAGCGTAAATTTCTTACTGTAGGAAATTAAATCTCATAGAGCTACTGAAATCGTAATGTAAGAGATACACTCTATTCAAATTCCATGAGTAATTTATTGTGTGTACAGAGCACGTTTTACGTTTTCTTAGTTACTCTGATGGATTTAGAGCCACCAATGCAATTTGGATACTGAGAAAAATGCCGCCTTACTTAGCAAATAAACCATCATGGTAAGTGACTCGAATTCTCTTGTGCATTCTTACAAACAGTATATGTGTGCCAAAGCACGACTCGTCAAAAACAGAGCAAAACTCTCCAACATAATGCTCTCAGTACTTTCAATGTCACGTAAGTAATGTTACTTCTTGGAGTTAGGCAAAACTTTTCTGACCATTGAGTCACAGAGCTGATGTAGCCAATTCATGCTTTTGTTCACAATACTTCTGAAGCGTGTTTTGTGCGAGCAAACACGGCCTGCTTCGAAGGTTGCATACTGGAAACTTTGGACTTAGTGTGAATGAACCCTGTTGAATTCAAAACCATAGTTCGCTTCAAAAGGGATGCTCGTTGACCAGAATGTGCATGCATACTTCTTAACAAACATGCTATTGAATATGAAAGTTTTCTCATCAAACAACTTGTAAACAACAAATAAATGCAGTAGTTTGTTCTAACCATGAAATTTTCTTAAGGATTCGATGTTGAAGATCACTAAAAACTAAATTGTTTTCAGTATATTCATGTCTGAGATGTTTAAGGCTACTTGAAATTCAGCAGCAAAAATAGGGTCTGTCTAGTCTAGTGCCTACGATGAAGGTAGTGCAATGCGACCGTCAGAAGGTGGAAGTTTCGAGCACCATTTAGAATTATTTGAGAATTATTAGTTTGATATCTATTAAACCCGTAAGAAAATGCAGCTTATATCACAAATACATTCATCATGCTCTGCTCAGCAGCTCTTGATGAAAAATCATTCGTTGACAGTAAAACAAGAAAATGCTGCAAACGAAGGGACATTTATATATAAAGACATGTTAATGAACGCTCTCCTATAATAACATTATTTGCAAGACTATTGCACACCTGTCAGCTAGGAATTCCGCCCATTATTGTGAAATGCTAAGTTTTACCTACTCGATCTAGACTCCATTCCTCAAAACGGTTTTGGACTACGGATGTGTTTGGTTGGTATTATATTCACGGAGAGGTTTCCGACGTTGTATTCTTTTTACAAGTGCTGTATTCTCTCATGCTGTATTCCCTTTTCTCATAAACATTCTGTCACAGTGAATTCCTAATATTGAAATTGAACTCAAGAGTTTGATATCACTTGGACTTTATTTGTATACGTGACCCAATTTACGATCCAAATTCTATCACTAACTCGAAATCCTGATAAAGATTGCAATGAAGAAGCTACCGAGTCAATAAGTCTTACTGAAAGATCCAGCGTGCGTAATCTCAACTCACTTCAAGCAATGTATTGCTGTCAAACTCGATAAAACTTGATGCCATTAATCTAATGGAATGAACGAGAGTGCCTTGAAGATAAGAAAATGGCTTTATGTTTGCACGATTGAAGAGCAATTCTTCTTCGCTATAGCAACACGCGCAGCTGCTGCTGCTGCTAAGTTCTTGGCTTATTTAGCTTCAGGCAGTGCTACATGCATCGCTGCGCAGCATCGTAAGCTACTGCTGCTAAGTTCTTGCTTCCATTAGCTTCATGCAGTGCTACATGCATCGCTGTGCAGCATCGTAAGCTACTGCTGCTAAGTTCTTGCTTCCATTAGCTTCAGGCAGTGCCACATGCATTTCCACGCAGCATCGCAAACTGCTGCTGCTGCTAAGTTCTTGCTGCACTTCGCTTCAGGCAGTGCTACATGCATCGCTGTGCAGAGATGGCCAGCGCTGTTAGAAGTTAGTCATTGATGAACATCAAGCGAGTGCCCACTTGACCTTCTGATTTTGATTAAATTGTAGGCAAAGTTCATTCGCTTCACAGAGAACAGCTTGAGATGAAAAATCGCAGGTTGTCTTAGCTAGAAGCAAAACGTGGCAATGAGTTCGGGAGAATGTATTCTTGTCAATGAATTCTCTACATCACCTTCAGAACACGCATCACAAACTTAAATTCTCTAGATTTGGGCAGTATGCAAGCACCATGTGCTCCTTGGAGTAAACAAACTCAGTATTTGCATCTTCAAATTAGAGTATCCGATGTTTTTGTTCTACACGTTACACATGAAAGCAATTTCTTGGAAATCTATGGCATGAAAATCATTGAGCACACATTTATTTTAAAATTGAAGCACTGTGTGGCCAAAAATATGAATGCAAGTCAACTCTGGTCTGCATCAAAGTATACAACACTTTCCAGTCAAAAAACTTGTAATGAAATGAGATCCGATGTACATGTTAATTTCTTTCACAGTTTACATTAAAGACTGATCTAGTGCTGATCTTAGACTTATCATGCATTGTAAATTTTCAGGAAGCTGTTGCTTTATAATTTGGTACATAAGGTGGTACATCATTCCTGACACATGAAAAATGGGCCTATGTAACATTGTACAATAAACATCCAGTCGATTCTTTGTTCGGTGACGTTATTTTACTGGAGTACTTGACTTTAGGGAATAAAAATCAGTGTGGTATTAATGTGCATTTGTTGAATTGCCAACAATAATTTTCTTTTCGATAGTTGGAACTAGCCACATTTAAAATTTTAAACGCGCAAAGGCACCAAAGCTCATGAACATTAGAAACCCCAGATCATTTTGGTAATCTATGTAGCATTTTATTTTATTTCACCATCGAAGAATTTGACTATTCTGCGAATGAAGATAATTTCTACAGAGCATGAAGAAGCATTCGTGACCGCTACCGTGTATGGCTGCAGTTGAAGAGAACACTAAAGAATAATCTAGTCACACCTGTTGATAGGAGACCTTTAGTAAGAGGTTTTAATGATAGATCTTAAAGGGTAATTTGTAGAATTATGGCTCTCTGAAACTGGTTGTAAATGATGTTAAAGATCTTAACGACCGCGATAAATTCAGCAGGTGCTACAATGAAGCATGAGGTGACATGGTACCCGTTATAATGCAATTTACATCGTCATGAAACTTTCCAGTAAAGGATGAGTGAAAGTTGAACCTTGACTTCCTAGCCAGGGATGATAGACAATGTGAAATAAAACAATGTTATATCTTTTCATTTATTTCGCGAGGAGTTACGCCTGCACTTCTATGCTCTTAAGAACCAAATGGAATGAGGTATTGGAACCTTCCATTGATTTAACTACCATGCACACCCAATAAAAGTTATGAATTTTAAAAAGAATAACACTCATCGAGAGCAGCCCGGTCGTTTCTACGGCACAACGTCCTCACTAAGTGCATATTTTAATACACTCAGAGAGTGTATTCTTTTCATTCCAACAACTTTACAATAGCCAATACGCATCATGATGTTTAGATATGCGAAGCAGTTTATTAATTTTTATGTTCTTGCGATCGTGAGCACGAGTATAGCATTCTAAAAGAAATAGATTAAAATAAAGTACCGAAGTGAACTAGTAAAGTAAAAAAAAAAGTGAACTAGTAAAAAATAAACAAAATATCGTTTCTAAACTTAATTCGTCTCCATTGAAAATGGGCAGGTTGAAACTTCATTTTTAAAACTACTGTTTAGAAATAGGTATCTGAAGAAATAGAAACCTTGATCAGAATACCGCACTCTACATGTTCTAAGTATAATATAAGTATAATATTTGTCGCATATGCTTAACTAGGTCTAAGATAGCAGTGTAATAACACATGGTTATGTACAACATTTACTGAAGAATTTGTATATTTCATTAGGGATTTGCCATAGAAGCTTCGTAGCTAATTTATCCTACAAGGGAAACATTGTTAAATGTTAAGCATCACCTGTATTCTTTTATCTACTTGTAACAATGTACAGGGGGAAAGAAGGTCCAGGGCTAAGTTAATTGATAATATATCTACAGATAGATACAGGGTAATGGAACAAAAATCGTCCTCATATTTATTTGAAAATTAACAGAAAAACCGTACTGATTTTATTTTCCATTCTTGCTCTGATTACCCTCTGAAGTCTTCCTCGGAAGCTTTGGACAGAGACACGCTGTTTCCCAAATCGTCGACAGGAGCGTAAGATGATGCACTGTCTTCCGTCTCCAACAGTGATCAAACGCTAAAGCCCAGGAGGTTCAAATCAGGCAAAGATGGAGGTCACATTGGCGTTGTCATTTTTAGAATACTACAGAAGGTTTTAACTACAAATTCTACCTGAAACGCGAAAACAAGACATTAGTAATTAATTGAGAGAACATTTTTAGCAAAGACAAATATAAGTGCAGCTCTTATTTCAATTGGAAGGAGTCCGGGGATTTGTTTCCCAAATTGTTCAAGGTAGAAGCAAATAAATTTATCGAACTTCAAAATTCCACGCTTGTTAGTTTAAGTAGTAAGTCGCGCACTTCAAACGGCCCAAGTGAGGGCATGTCGGTCAAAATTTATTCCTGTATAAGAATTTTACCCCAATATTTGACAGCCAATATTACAGTTGCTGGTTTGAGCAACAAATATGAAAAGCTTTGACTTCCCAGCAGCATTTCGACATCGCGAAAAATTAAAAAATATTTTCAGGCCATCTTTTCCGCACAAATATAGCATTGGCATCGCGTGAAGTTTTTGTCCACAGGGAAGGCGCCATGAAAGTTGCTGCGTACTCGTGTAGAATAATAGAGGGTGCGCCAGAGGAACATTAATTCGAAAAAACTCCCGAGCGGTGACTTGGGTGGGTAGAGGGGTGATGGGTGGCGCTACTGGAGGGAAAGGCCCCAAGTTTGTTTCTCCCTTACGTCAGTTGCCATCATGCTCTGGTCTAAAGAACAGCAGGCCTTCGCCGTTGTGACAACATTTCTCCGATCGCCTCATCTCTCTCCCATGGCCGGCTCACTCTCCAGATTTGGCTCCATGCTGGTTTATCGCTGGTTTATGTCAATCTACCATGGACCATAGCTCACCTCAAGAACAACATTCGCGACGCCGTTGCCAACATGCCGATTGATATGCTGCAAAGAGTGGACACGCACTTCAAAAATCTACTTAATCACTGTATGCGCAATGGGGGTCGTCACTTAGCCGATGTCATTTTCAAAACAGTTCAAAAAAATTGGAATGTTGTATTCTCAACAAAAAAGAAGTAAAACAATAACTGAAGTGCTTTTGTTTTTTTTGACCTATCAAATAAGTAAGTTTCTCTGGTGCATCCCTCATAACTACGTTCATGCCCATAAATTAACGCTCAGAAAACCTCAAAATATTGATTGCGCCAAATACATTCGAATGTAAAATTGTAAAATGTCACATTCATCGATCATTTCAAATTTTTCTGACTAGTTCTTCTGTCAGGCCTCTGTTTTTTACGAGCATGTTTTACTGGAACACGAGGGTTGAAGAGCATTTTGATTCACGTGAGAAGTACCTTGTTCACTCTTAAGAAAGTCTGACAAAATTTACTGCACCTTTCGTTTACATAAAAGTGTACAATTCCTTGTCAGCCACACGACTGCATCTCGGAAACTTTCATCTGCGTAAGACATAGCGCTGGAAATTTCTCAGCTGCGAGTTTAATTGAAATGAAGGTTGAACTCTTTCTTAAAAATTGGAATGCAAACACGTAAATAAATTGATAATTAACACAAACAACAAATCAATCTTCGAACAACATTCCTTTTTCTAAAAAAATATTACCTTGAATTCATTTCATCATTCTAGTGAAAATACTTAGAATCTGATGCGTGTATTTTTAAGATAAAAGCCATTTCGAATATCCAGCTGAAAATACGACCTCAGGCAAAAAAGTTGGAGAAATTGAAGTTGTTCATCTGATATTGACATCCATGCCAAGGATACGACTATTACTTCGTGTCTTCCCTTCACTTCAAACTACACTCGACGGACAGGAAAGTTCTCTCACAGTCAAGGTGAGAGTTCTTGAGTTGGGCTATTGAAAAGTAGAATATATTTTTTGATTGAGTGATCTCTGAAAGAGAACACGCAAACCATTCTTTGAAGATTAAAAAATATTTGATACACTAAAGTGTTTTAATAACATCGATGAAAAAACAGATTGGATCAGATCAGATCAGATCATATCAGATCGATCAGATCAGATTAGATTAGATTTCACAAGTTAGTTTGAGCCTCAATAACCACAGCAAAGGGATTCCCAAGAGAGAAAAAAGGAAGGCACTGCTCAGAAAGAAATTAAGAGAACGGGGAATTTATGCACGAGGAATTTCCCCTCACCCTATTCCTAAAATCCGCATGATTGAAAAAAGTTCATAACCCAATATAAAATTCGAAGAAGAAATTAATTGGTATTGAAAAAAGTATCAGCAATCTGAAAAAAGGGTCCTCATCTAAGCGAAAAATCGTTTTATTCCATGAAAAAGAAGGCTAACTAACCATCAGCTCGGTACCTCACATTTTTCCCATGTAATCCCGAATTCTCATAAATCCGAAAATTGTATACTTGGAATGATTTCTGCCTAAAAGGCGATACAGCAGGATTCGGCATTCACTATTTCGATGTCAGCGAAAAAGTGGGTAAAAAAGTTACTCTCTTCTCAAATCACTCAAAGAGTAACAACGCTGTTTTTATTTTTTTTTTTTTTTGTCGTCATCGTGGATTAAACGTAAGCACTCGATCAAACAATCCAGCGATCGTTATAATTGTTAGAAGCTTTTTCAAGAGTGAAAATTTTCTCATAAAAGTACTTGATGATCGATCTTAAACAACTTCAAAAATTTTTTACACCACACCAAGTGGCCTTCATGTATACAAATATTTCTGCTCTATTACCCTGGTAGTTACGACTTACTTCCCATCTTGTATAGAGGAAGTCTTTGGTCGCTCTGTGAACTGTCGTGATACTGACGGACCTATTCTTAGCCAATGTCGTTAACGACACAGTTGGATTGTCTTTGATTTTTTTTTTAGGACTTGCTATGTTTCGAGGTTTGATAATTTGATAATTGTATCTGTTCTTGGCATGTAGGGAGCTCAGCAATCTTGGCCAGTTTCATCAGGACGCTTACAAATATCGTAAACTGTTTACTTAGGAGACTGAAGGAATTTGTGATAAAGGCCAGGCTTCAGCCCGCGCAACGAATTTCACAGATGGCTGAACGTTTCCACTGCTCCATTAGTAATGTTTATGCAACAAACTTTGAATGTGTTATGACCGGCTTTATTCATAACTAAGCATTACTGATGCACTCCGGTTTTACTAACTTAATGTTGCCAACTTCGGTTTTTAATTTCGTGCGGATTCATCTCAGATACCTTGCACAACAGTACAGAAATAATCACCATCTTCGTCTTGCTAGAGGTCAGCCAAGGCTTTATGACACTTATAGAAAATTGATGTTTTTTTGCCGTCTTCTAAAAGATTTCATTGCTGTAGTCTGGAGCTCAATAATTCTACGTTATCCTTTGACTATTACTAATCCCTCACCACATCATTCAATCTGTCTTATTATGTCAACTGGATCCTCTCCCACTCAGACGCATCCACATACATTCCATCGTCTTTGTTATCTTCCTCTTCAGCCGACGAATCATCTTCTGTAACTTTACTAGCTGGTGGAGGAACTGGGATTCGTATCTTTATATTATGGGGACTGATTTTATAGCTGACTTACAATCTGGGCTTGCAATTTTTCAGTTGTTCTTATATGAGAATCCCTTAATATTTAACAAACAAAAGTAACAATCAGAAAAATGATTTGTTGGATCACGCCACACCATTGGAGCACGAAAGAAATACCCTTTCGTTTGATAATTTAACCACTGTGTGAGCTCTGGATTATACACTCTACAAATTTTGTGAGTTGTTCAGGGTTAATTTTGGTCATCAACTTTACAACTAAAATAATAGTTGCATGCAGCTTTCATTCTTTTGGTTCAAATTTTCCTCTGTTTGCTCGGAGTATGCCTTTCACAGATCTAAAAAATTTACCTGAGCTATGCAAACATGTTCTCTGATTTATGATTTCGATTTAGCTCACAAACATTCTGTTATATGCTCTCAGTTGCGAATTAATTGAGAAATAAATTTTATAAAACAATCAATCATTGTATGTAATACCGTTCCTCTGCCAGAACTATCATCCCATTACTATAATGGTTCATTTGATAAAGTGAGCACGAGATCCAAGCGCACACCACACATCCTCTCACAGTGCCATCCAAAGCAACCTGAACCTGAAGTGATACAACAATATTGATTGCCGATTTGGAATTAGCATACTCGGTCTACTCTAAATTTCACTCTATTACCTTAGCAGCAAAGACTTACTGACTTGTGTAATTGCTCATTTAATATTGCCCTAATTTTCGTACCTTTGAATCAAATATCTCATTTTATCGCATGAAAACTTGAAGTGCATACATTCTACAAAGAATCTATATACCAGTCATGATACCACACAACATATTTCCATGGCGTTTTGAGTCCTCAGTGGACTAGAGCGACGCGATTCTTTTTTGCTTTAATTGAATAGCACATTGGTTGCGTAGAGGATCTGTGTTATCGAATTGGACGAGCTGCTCTGTATTCACGAGAATTTTCTGATATTTTAACTTTTATTTACATCAGTAACCAACTGCTTGAAAAAGTCCTTAAAAGAGATGACTCCATCCTTACCAATATCATTTGAATGTAATCTAAACTCAAGAGAATCGCATAATTATCGCCCTCCAGCGCATCACATTCCACAGTTCGGCACACCTGTGGATATTTGAAACATCCAAACAAGAGTAAGGTACTCACACGTGCAGGACCTGAGACGAGCAGACGTGGTCTAGCGCGCCGAGGCTCGTTAGCGTGGTCGCATTAACGCACTCGATCCGAAGGCCTTGTTTCTGGAACATCCAGCATCCTTGTACGAGAAAGCTTTTTGTCTCATTCCCACCGCTAAGTGTTACTGCTCTGTCAGAGTCTTCTAGATTTTGCTCACTCTCTATCACTTGATAATCTTGCACATTCACTGTCGTATCAGAGATTCTGCTTCTTGCGTCAGTATCTTCGAGGTCCAATCCTTCTGTCATTCTATATTTGTGAATTCCTCTTTTAGCCAGAGACGGAACGTTTTGTGGGTAGTCACAGTTGGTTTGACTGTTATTTTGCAATGTTTGATTCAGTTCCCACTCTTGGAGCGCTGGTAGAGTGTCCGGCAGAACAAGAAGAGTGAGGATTAAAAAAGAGACTACACTGTGTGATGAGATCATCTTGCCAAAATTGTAAATAAGTTCAAGTTTTTCTAGCAAAACCGACTGAAAAAAATGTAAGTCGTTACAATTCAATCGTGTTGTATCCTGAGAGTTAGAATTATATGCAGGATTATTTCGATCGAATGCTGTCAAATTTGTTCGTTAATGAAAAATGTTAAAAAGTCCAGGAACATTTAGTGTTCCTCACTTTGTAAACAAAGTATTTGAACGTGGATGCCCATGCTCTCACAAAATCTTTAAAAATGAACTAGAATTTCAACATCTTCAGCATCCATTGCTATAGTTGAAATTAGTTATAGTAAGCGTTAAGTAAGATACAAGTAAACTTCAATTCCATTACGTGAGCAAAAAATTTCTGACTGATTGCGTAGTGTCGTCTTCTTTTTAGGACTACCACCCAACGATCAAAGACAACTGTGAACGTCAACTGGAGCATACAGAGCCGTGAACTCAAAGCATCCACGAGAAGAAATGCTTTCATCCGAAAGAAGCAACGACGTCTGCCACTTATGCCTCTTCGTCTCTAGAATATTCACATAGTCGATATCCTAGCAAACGCTGATTGAATTAGAGATATATCTATTCATTAGAAGTGATATCATTGAACTCTGATACATTTGCAAACAAAACCCGTTTTCAACATTCTTAAACAATTTCCACACTATTGCATTCTGGAACACATTTCACCCTAGTATATTCATATACAAATTATAAGAAATAATTGGTGCACTATATACTGAGCTCATTAACTTTAGGGTGCGTCAAGTTGAGCACAGAAGCGTCTGCTAAAATTTAGGGAACTATTACTATTTTCTCATTCGAGAGCAAAATACGTTGTTACTATTTATTTTTAAACTGAGTATTTTTACTCGTGCTTGACGCATCAGGAATAAAAATAATCCACGTAAAATGCCGGGGAAATTTCTCAAGGCAGTTTTAAACCATGGTTTAAAATATTAGCTATTTTCATGCACTTCAAATGTTGTGCTTTAATCAGCTTTAATTTTACCAATGTTTTGAGAACTTTGTTCAGCCGTTTGTTTCACATCTACGTTACTCAATTTCAAAAAATTTACAGGAAACATTCTGCAAAAAATCTAAATGTGGGAAGTAGAAAACGTAACATTTAGCGATGCAACATTTTGGTGACAACCCTGAACGGGTGGCAGATACTTTGAGTTTAAATTCTATTCAAAAAAAGCTGAAACCTAAAAATTTCAACTAAGTAAAATAGCATATAAATTAAACAAGCACTCAAATACTTTCCCCGCCAGTTTTATGGGTTCAAAAACATAAATTAATGGTAAGTTCTGTCCCGTGTAGATTACACAGAGTACGTGGGGCTGACAGGAGTGCCGCTGGTGTGCGTCACTGCCTGGTGCCCCTCATAGGTGCATTTTTTCGTGCTGTGCTCCCAATCATTTGTTTCGACAATTGCCATGGGTATTACGATCCCCCATGTGTGAATATCAACCGAGGATCTCAATGTTGAGATATTTTACAAATCAATGTTATCCATTTCATATTTCAACTTTATCGGAAATGAAAAAATTTCGTTTCTTTTCCTTTCGGTTGTGTGACCATCATAACATTTCCCGAAGTGACTGACGTCCCATGCTTGGATCAGCTCCGCGTCGTCCCCATTCTGGTGAGAGAGACGAGGCTTCCTCGGCTGCTGATGTTCAGCTAATGAACCGGTGCGACGTCTTCTTAAAAACCTGCGAGTGTGCGGACCATGTCCTATTTATTGAAGCGTTCAACGTGTGTGCGGAGGATATTCTATTTACTGAAAGCGTTTGCTGATAGGCCATACGTACAAAATCAGATGAATCTTATGTATTAAAAATCAGGAGCTGAAAATTGGCCATTATGACGGCGTGGAAAAAAGTCGCTCGAAAGACATTTCAGGGTACTTTTACTGCAAGGACGAAGCGTGTCGGAGGAATTTTGAGGAGTTGCCTGGCAGAGTTATCGCCTCTCATTTTTAAAATAAATTTACTCGCTTGTTTCGTAAGGTTTAATTGCAAACTTTTGTTCAAGTTCTACAGTTATTTCTATTACACTGAAAATTTTAATGCGATACCATGATAACATTTTTGATTGTTGAAACCTGGCCTTAGGCGTGAGACCTCACGTTTATCTATTTATTATTCTTCACGTCAACTCTTCACGTAAAAGTTAATTTGCACTTCGACGATCCGCAATAATCGCTTGCAATGATATATTAAAACCCTTTTCACTCTTTTTATTAACCTTTCACAAAATGTTAATAAATTTGTATTATTAGTGACGAGTCGTTTTCAAACTTCTGTTTACTTAAATGTAAGTATAACATTTAAGTATTGTACACAATACGTCATGAATAGTCAAAACAGTGGAGCACGTAAGCTTCATATAAATAGTCTTGCTTTCACCACAGAGAGGCCACCCAGCGAGATGTGCCACACTCCCTCGTCCACGGTGGCCACCACGCAACTGAAGCAACAAGATCACCAGCGGTCCTCTCTCACAGACACTCAAGGGTCGGGGCTCAATCGTGTAATCTTCCTCGACATTGATACCCAAGCGGCCATCACCCAATATGTCATGGATTTCTTTTGTGATGGATTTCTTTCGGGTTCAAAGAAAATAACTATCATTTTAGATTTAACTTAAATGTTATTATTCTTTCGGGTTCAAAGAAAATAACTATTATTTTAGATTTAACTTAAATGTTATTATTCCTTCGGGTTCAAAGAAAATAACTATTGTTTTAGATTTAACTTAAATGTTATTATTCTTTCGGGTTCAAAGAAAATACCTATTATTTTAGATTTAACTTAAATGACAGTATTTGTTTGTTTGGAAGGTGACATCTTCATTGGAAAAGTCAACAGAGGTTATCGAGAGAAATTCATTCCCTCACGTGATGGCTTCTTTCATGTAAGTGCGACATAAATATACTTGTGAAGTACATATTTTATTAGAGGATAATGCAATTATAAAGGAATTAAAAGTAAGAATTAAAACTCGAAATATTTGTATGAATGTTTCGAGATTAATCCCATCTCCAGATCACCGATGTGCATTCATTTAATTCGTGCAGTGCAGATTTAATTTGTAATTTATGATAAGCTCCTGAATTCAGTAACAAGCCAATGAATTTTCAAATAAGTAAACACAATGTGAGATTCAACAATTCAACAAAAGGAGCAAATCATGTGTGTTAAATCAAATTGTTTAAATGGATTTCTAATCTAACAACATCAGTAAATATTAACTGTGTAATGAATTAGTCGTGCGACATCACTTGACCCGTAAAAATAAAAAAGAATGGATTAGGTATTGAAACGAATGAGGTACTTGAAGAAGGGACCGGAAAAAATCGTTACACAAAAAGGCAGCTGTAGTTCAGGTAGTAAAGCTGAGTTCCAAGCCATTTTACAATCGCTAAAATCTTTCTTGCAGCTCAATAATCATTTTAATAATATTAACCTAAGGCGAGAAAAATAAATTTTCCATCCTAATATTTATTTTGCTTGTATTAGTTTCATGAGCTGAAATAGATCATTTATTTTTCATTAAATTCTGCGCTCCCTCCAGCCTAACTACTGCCATCATTGTACCCAGATTTAGATTTTTCCTTGACTCTCCTGACTATATATACCTGCGCATTTGTACAAGCATATTTTGTGCGATCAAAGCTATTCATTGAAAAAAATATCACTAGATCACACCGAGTAATGCTGCAAATGGAGATCAAAACAAGCATTAAATTTGCATACCTTCGTTACAGCAGCTTCAGACTTCAAACGCTGCCTACATTTTCCTGAAGGAGGGAAAAATTTATGGTTTATGATTTTCTCGCACAAATAACCATAAATACGGATTGTATTTTTTTTCATTTTCATTTAATTCATGTGTGGTTGATTCTCAATGTTGAGAATCTACCACACGAAATGGACACATCGATGTGTTAAAATTCAAAATAGGCAAAACGAAAACTAAGATACAAAGAGTCACTCAAACAATGCAGCATTAATGTAATTTTGCAATTCCCATTAGAAAAGAACAACTATGTGCATCAGCTGCTATTTCGTTCAAAACGGCTCGTGTTGACCTTGTCAAATGCATTTGAAATTTTGATATGTTTGAGGAAAACAGCAGCAAGAATTAAATGCAGGCCTGGGCGTATTCTTCGAACAGCTAAGCAATCATTTGCATTATCTATCATAATCCTCAAACTGGAACATTCAAACCGTCGTATTGTAATCGTTCTCAGAGATGTATATTTTTTGCATTGTAAAGATTCAAACCCATTTTGGAACATACCTTCGAAACAGCGGGAAAACCTATGAGGCACTAATGAACATGTTCACAAACAGTATTGTTCACAAACAGTACTGCCAATATTTAAAGAAACACATATGGAGACTGTTCTTTGTAAATTTTATGTAAATTTCACTCGCTTGAACATTTCCTCATGATCTGAATCGTATAAGAAAATGTTTAAATGATGTTTAAGAAAATTATCGTTTATATGTATGCACTGTATATGCGTACGTCTGTTACTTGTTCAAAAATTATTTTTCGCGTTGTTAACATTTTCCTGTGCGAAACACCATCACTGTTTTCTCGAATTTTATCTAACTATTTAGAAGAAACTCTTTCTTAGTTTAACGCTGGTGACCTCTTAACTTTAATGAAGCTATAAAATGACCTAGGGCCTTACATTTCCCTCAGTATGGTTTTTGACAGCCAAGTCATGTCACCAAAAACAACCACGTCGTTTACATTCGCATGCTGTAGGAACCATATCCTGTATGTAAAATCTTGAAGAAAACAAAATTTTTCTCCAGCAGTCAAGGAAAGTATTTTCGGTTTCAAGAACCTCAATTGTATTTGGGAAAATAACTCATGAACATCGCTCAGAATGAAATGCAATGAACCTCAACTTTTGTCTTTTTTGTGCATGTTTTTTGGTCATGCGATTTCACAGCAAATAGCACTTTACGAACTAGTAGTGAAGTTTATTAACCAACTCTCCAGCACAAGAGGAAAGCCGGTATCACACAATCTATTCTTTGTGGTCAAATTTTCTTCATAAAACCAAGCGATAACCATGAAACCAAAATCAATGAAACAAGAGCGGAATCGTACATGGCCCCTTAAAAACATTTCAAAGATGAGCTTCAGCTTCAATTTCATAACATAAAGAGCGTGATGAATCACACACTGATTGCAAGAAAAACATATTTGATTTAAATTTTACTGTTCAGAACGTTGAAAGCACTTATAGAAAAGTCGCATGTACTATATAACGCAAGGAGAAAGTAGGAACTGCATGGGCTGTACGCAAAAGATTTTATTATGAATGACGTTCTGAATGCAATTCATTTTCTTGTGGCTTCGGGGGTATCCAGGTAACTTACAGTACTCGTTTTCGAATCTCCGACCTCAAATGCTGCCACTGATATCCACTATCGTACGATGCATCACCGTCTGTTTCATCGTGATTATTTAGTTCTCACATTAGTTGTAATTTCCTAAAATATATTGGTCAGCACTGTCATATGATGAAACGTGATTTGCGTTCTCCAAGAAGACTCAAATTTACGATCTATTTTAAAACAGTCTCACGTATGTGCTGATGAAACATCTCTGTTCCGTTCTCTGCAGCACGGCAGTGAGATATGAGAAATCCAAATTTAAGACAATGGTTCGATTCGCGTTAGGACGTTACCGCAACTTGCATTTCGTAAAGAGTGCGACTGCTGAATTCGATTAATTCTGAAGTAGTTACTTCTGCCAAAAGTGCCGACCATGTTAGAGCGCTGTAAATAAAGCTGCTGTAAGTGACAACAGTTCATTTTTCTACCAGAATGAAAACATCTCACAGATTTATCGCAGGCATGACTTCCATGCCTCCATAAAATTTAATGTGATGATTTCTTTCAAATTTTTTAGCAATCTTGTATTTTAAAAACATTTTCCAAATAACAATGAACCATTTGAAAAAAAACAGCACATTTCCTTGATTTTCTTCTTCAACATGTTTTATCATGGTCATTCATTTCTTAGTTTTGTAATTCCTGCTACTAGTTTTCATTTTTCATCACAATATTAGTTTCCGATGCTTGGTGTTTTTTTCGTAATGTAGGAATTTACCCGGAGATTTCCCATTTTTTCTTTCCCTTTGTGAATGCAAATGACTTTGCTGTTTCTTTTTCATTGTGAAATTATGTTAATGAAACAACAATGTGAATCATTCATGTTGTTATACATCATTTTATATGATTCCACATCATCTTCATTTTACATTTCACTTTGGGTCTCTAAAAGATAGGGTAGACATCAAGCCGACAAGATGTGCGAGTTGTTCTTATGCTTTCGACACATCACGGTGTCACACATTAGGCTTTCACTGCTCAATGCAAGCATTAGAGATGACTGCCGATTTGACAGTCCTAACCCACCTACTCCGATATCAGTTGTGTCCTTGGACTTCTTCGTGGACGCTTAATTAAGTTTAATTGGATCTATTTACTTGTCATTTGATTATATTTATGGCCGCTGCGTCATTGTTACGCGCCAGGAGCGACCAACTCTAACCAACTGGACACAAAGGATGACATGGCTGGATGCTGATGTGAGGGCATTAATTACAAGTGACGTTGGCATTGAAAGCGCTAAATTAAATTCATTTACAATTAAAACTGAATCATAATACTGCTCATTTTTCTCTTGGAAGAGACTGCCTGTATGAAACGGACATATTTTTATGAAACTGAATATTTTATGAAACTGATATCTTTATTAAACTGGATATATTTTTATGACGCTACTATAGAATTAATGTTGCAGTGCTTACCATTTACCAATATTATAAAGTCAATGCTCAAATAAAGCTTCAAGAGCAGCAAACATTGATTCGATCATTTATTAGCGAGAAAATATTCTGTAAATATTTCCATTTGTATCATATATCTATTATCTGGAAGACAGATAAAAGAAAACCGATCTGAACCTCATCAAAGCAGGATGATATTCCGGTAAATGGCAATCATGTGCCGGTCAGGAGATGAGTTAGAACAGTCTGCAGGTCCCAGCTGAGAGGAGCTGCAGTGCTCGACGCTGCTTGTATGCTGCTAAAAATAGTTCAGTGTTGTACTTGACTAGATTCCAAGCGACGTGAGCAAGTGTCTTCGGGAATGCTTTGCTCGAGACCTTGTTGCGGTGTTGGCGAGATTATGACAAAGAATACGTTTGAAACCATGTTATTCAAATAAATATTGTTCCATCGAGCAGCATCTCACTTAATGTTATCACGCAAGGCCAGTTACTGCTACTGATAATGTCTCAGATCAAGTATTTTCGACTAGGTGGAATCAGGTAATCGCTCTCAGAAATTAGAGCAGCCCTCTCCCGTGAAATCAGCCCTTTCATATCAACAGATGCTGAAAAACAGTATTTCGTACCATAGTGTTCGACTCAAAATTTATAATCTTGCAATGATCACGAGGTAATTGCTTATTT